>SJYC01080550.1:0-40092 GCA_006408675.1 Madoqua kirkii | reverse complement strand
ACACACTGTCTAGGTTTGTCATAACTTTCCTGCCAAGAAGCAAATGTCTTTTGATTTCATGGTTGCAGTCACCATCCACAGTGATTTTAGAGCCCAAGAAGAGGAAATTTGTCACTGCTTCCATCTTTTCCTCCTCTATTTGCCATGTAGTACAGTGGTCATGTATGGATGTGAGCGTTTGACTGTGAAAAAGGCTGAGCACCAAAGAATTGATGCTTTTGAACTGTGGTGTTGGAGAAGACTCTTGAGAGTCCCTTGGACTGCAAGGAGATCCAACCAGTCCATTCTGAAGGAGATCAGCCCTGGGATTTCTTTGGAAGGAATGATGCTAAAGCTGAAACTCCAGTACTTTGGCCACCTCATGCGAAGAGTTGACTCATTGGAAAAGACTCTGATGCTGGGAGGGATTGGGGGCAGGAGGAGAAGGGGACGACAGAGGATGAGATGGGTGGATGGCATCACGGACTCGATGGACGTGAGTCTGAGTGAACTCCGAGAGATGGTGATGAACAGGGAGGCCTGGCGTGCTGCGATTCATGAGGTCTCAAAGGGTCGGACATGACTGAGTGACTGAACTGAACTGAAGAATCATGTTTCATCTTTTGTTGTCGAGGATCCTTCTGAATTGTTGCTGTTTAGTCACCCAGTTTTGTCTGACCCTTTGCAACTCCATGGACTGCAGCACACCAGGCCTCTCTGTCCCTTACCATCTCCTGAAGTTTGTCCAAATTCATGTCCACTGCATTGGTGATGCCATCCAGCCATCTCATCCTCTGATAACCTCTTCTCCTTCGTCCTTCAATCTTTCCTAGCATCAGAGACTTTTCCGATGAGTCAGCTGTTCACATCAGAAGACCAAAATACTGGAGTTTCAGCTTCAGCATCAGTTCTTCCAATGATTATTCAAGGTTGATTACCCTTAGGATTAACTAATTTTATCTCCTTGCTGTACAAGGGACTCTCAGGAATCTTCTCCAGTACCACAATTCGAAGGCATCAGTTCTTCGGCACTCTGCCTTCTTTATGGTACAGCTCTCACAACAGTGAGTGACCACTAGGAAGACCATAACTTGACTATATGGACCTTTGTAGGCAGAGTAATGTCTCTGCTTTTCAACACACTGTCTAGGTTTGTCATAACTTTCCTGCCAAGAAGCAAATGTCTTTTGATTTCATGGTTGCAGTCACCATCCACAGTGATTTTAGAGCCCAAGAAGAGGAAATTTGTCACTGCTTCCATCTTTTCCTCCTCTATTTGCCATGTAGTACAGTGGTCATGTATGGATGTGAGAGTTGGACTGGGAAGAAGGCTGAGCATCAAAGAACTGATGCTTTTGAACTGTGGTGTTGGAGAAGACTCTTGAGAGTTCCTTGGACTGCAAGGAGATCCAACCAGTCCATTCTGAAGGAGATCAGCCCTGGGATTTCCTTGGAAGGAGTGATGCTGAAGCTGAAACTCCAGTACTTTGGCTACCTCATGGGAAGAGTTGACTCATTGGAAAAGACTCTGATGCTGGGAAGGATTGGGGGCGGGAAGAGAAGGGGACGACAGAGGATGAGATGGCTGGATGGCATCACCGACTCGATGGATGTGAGTTTGAGTGAACTCCGAGAGATGGTGATGGACAGGGAGGCCTGGCGTGCTGCAATTCATGGGGTCACAAAGAGTCGGACCTGACTGAGCGACTGAACTGAACTGAACTGAGTGGGGCCAGATGTCATGATTTTTATTTTTTTAATATTTAGTTTTTAGCTGGCTCTTTCACTCTCCTCCTTCACCCTCATCGAGAGACTCTTTAGTTCCTCTTTGCTTTCTGCCATTAGAGTGGTATCATCTGCATATCTGAAGTTGTTGTTATTTCTCCTGCCTATCTTGATTCCAGCTTATAACTCATTCAGCCCAGCATTCCTTCTGAATTAGAGAGCAGGTTAACTTCTGCAGTGCTTTATCCACAGTTCTGAAGCAGAGCGTTTGGAAGAGGTAAGGGATCTGTAGGAGGTGGAAACCTTGATTTCGACCTTTCTGGTAATGAGAGATTACTGCAATGCTCATCCATTCACTCACTTATCAAACCTTTGTTAGGGCCATGAATGTTAATGTGTCACCTCTACACCATGGCAAAAGGCCAGTGTTTTTATCCAGCAGTGCTTAAAAACATCATCTTTGGAACCACATTAACTTGGGCTAGTTAAAGTGTTGGCTCTACTATATGTATGCAGTATATTAAAACAGAATTTCTTTGACTTAAATGATTCTGTTGCAGCTTCCCTGGTGGCTCAGGTGGTAAAGAATCTGCCTGCAATGCAGGAGACCTGGGTTTGATATCTGGGTCAAGAAGATTCCCCTGGAGAAGGGAATGGCTACCCACTCCAGTGTTCTTGTCTAGATAATCCCATGGACAGAGGAGCCTGGCGGGGTACAGTCCAGGGGGTTGCAAAGAGTCAGACATGACTGAGCAACTAACACTTTCACTTACATACAAAAATGGTTAACTTTACTACATTTTATTATATGTGATTACTCTATGCATGTGAACTCAGTCACTTAGTCATGTTCAGCTCTTTGTGAATGCATGGACTGTAGCCCACCAGAGTCCTCTGTTCATAGAATTTCCCAGGCAAGAATCCTGGAGCGGGTTGCCATTTCCTTCCTGACCCAGGGATCAAACCTGTGTCTCCTATGTCTTCTGCATTGGCAGTTGGAGTCTTTACCACTGAGCCACCTGGGAAGCCCTTGATTACTCTATACAATTTATTAATTTTATTATATTATATTATGTTTTTACCTTTGAATGTTTTAAGAACATAAGAGGTAAAATGTATCTCAAGTCACTTTACTGTAATTTTTCATTCACTTACATGAACCTGTCCCCAAGTCAACCCCACCACTGAGTGCAGGATCCCAACACTTGTACTGAAGGAAGAGCAGCTGAGTAAGGAAGAAAGTTGGGTGAAATCCAGAATCCCATTCCTGTCACTGGCCTCCTTTCAATTGATTTGATGAGGTTGCTCCACCCAGTCTTTTCACGCTGGGGCACACCTAGCCCTCTTCCATTACATTTTTCCTATGCTTACCTTTTCCCAGTAGCTGTCACAAGTTTGGAATGTGTCCTATCTTTGATTTCCTCTTTTGCCCAGACATATCCCTTACATGTACCATGCAAGGGAACCTCTTAGATCAGTAAACAGGGCCTGTTTTTACAGGAAGGCATGTTACTGGGAAACTTTGTCCTGATTAAAAAGTGCCAAATCAGTCCTTGTTTGCCTTGGGCACAGTGCTCGCTAGGCCCTCAATAGCCATTTGCTTGCAACTGAACATGGTCTTCTTCCCACTACCAGATTACAGCTGAAGCGTGAGGAAGGACAGAAGGGGGATTTGTCTGGTGGCATGTCTACTGGGCTAGCCTGGTGGCTCAGATGTTAAAGTGTCTGCCTGAAATGTGGAAGACCTGGGTTCAATCCCTGGGTTGGGAAGATCCCCTGGAGAAGGAAATGGCAGCCCACTCCAGTACTCTTGCCTCAAAAATCCCATGGATGGAGGAGCCTGGTAGGCTACAGTCCATGGGGTTGCAAAGAGTCATACACCACTGAGTGACTTCACTTTCACTATCATCTCCAAAGTCTTAAGATATCAGGATAGAGGACAGTCCTCTCTTCAGCTAGTTGAATGAGAAACCAAAATAACCAGACATCAAAAACTCCATGTGGTTCCTCTAGGACAAACTCCAAAGCCTGAGTATGGGTTTGCAGGCTCCTTTTGTTTTGGCCAGCAAGGTATTCTAAAACAAATGTAATTTAAATACCTTTAAGTAAGACAAGTACCCTCTGGTTCTAATAGTTTCTGTCCTTCTGTGTTTGGCCCTTATTTTGCCACTTCTCATTTAAACTCTGAAACCAAGTCTAACTCTATTTTAATTTCTCAATTTTCTCTATTCACACACTGAAGGAGGAACTAAAACTCTGCATGAGGAATCAGCAATTCATAAAGGAAAAGATTAGCTTGTTCTCGGACTACAATAGGCTAGGGGATCCAGGGTTGGCTTTATCCATTTAGTCCAAAATTATTTTTTGTCAATGGAATGGTTTGCCTTTCACTTGCATACTTTTGGGATTCTGGCAAATGGCAGTATGCAAATTATGCAAAAATATATATACAATATAATATAAATATTATAATATATATTATTTGTGTGCGTGTGTTAGTTGCTCAGTCATGTCTGATTCTTTGTGACCCCATGGACTATATATAGCCCACCAGGCTCCTTTGTCCATGCAATTCTCCAGGCAAGACTACTAGAGTGGGTTGCCATTTCCTTCTCCAAATATATATTATATATATATATACATATATATATACACACATACATACATACTGGTACTTTTCTGGTAGCTCAGTTGGTAAAGAATCTGTCTGCAGTGCAGGAGGCCCCAGTTTGATCCCTAGGTTGGGACGATCCCTTGGAGAAGGAAATGGCAGTACACTCTGCATTCTTGCCTGGAGAATCTCATGGACAGAGGGAGAAGCCTGGCAGGCTATAGTCATAGGGTCGCAAAGAGCTGAGCATGACTGAAGCAACTTAGCATGCAAGCATATATACATTCCTTCATTCCTTTTTCATATTGTTTTCCATTATGGATAATGAATGCAGTTCCCTGTGCTACACAGTAGGTCCTTGCTGTTTATTCATTCCATATATAATAGCTTGCACCTGAAGAAACAATCTCTCTTGATACATCGGTATGCTTCCTCCATCAGATGATGTTTTATATCTGAGACATCGTGTTTCTCTTAAGTTTTTAGATAAGGGACTTCAAACAGTGTACTGAGCCAAAGGGCAAGAGATGTGTGTGTGTGTGTGTAATATTTTGGCTGTCCATGTGGCTTGTGGGATTTGGTTGCCTGACCAGGTATCGAATCCCTACTCTTGCTGGTGAAACATGGAGTCCTTACCACTGGACTGCCAGGGAATTCCCAACAGGAGTCTGTTTTTAATAATATAAAAATACTTTTATTTATTTGTTATTGGGAGAGAGGAATAGCTACTTTATTCAGAAAGCCAGCAGACTGAGAAGATTAGTGTCCTGCAAATTTTAATTCCTAAATCATACTTCAGTTTCTTTCTTTCTTTTTTTTATTTTTATTTTTTTTTAATTTAAATTTTTACTTTATTTTGCTTTACAGTACTGTATTGGTTTCGCCATACACTGACATGAATCAGCCGCGGGTGTACATGAGTTCCCAATCCTGAACCCCCTCCCACCTCCCACCCCTTAGCATCTCTCTGGATCATCCCCATGCACCATACTTCAGTTTAATGTCACTATAATATTCCTGTTTATTCTGTCTGTATCTAATCTGAAATAGTAACACAGACTCTTAACAGGTTAGTAACTGCAAGTGTGTTATATTCATGATTGCAAAACCATTTTGATACACTTGTGTGGTCTTAATGACTCAGCGTCTGGAGGCTCGCGGTACAGAAGGAAAATATGGATTAATTTGATTAAAATTAATTTTGGAGGTAATTCTGTTTTGTGTTTTGGACAACATTATATGTCATACAGTTCACTGATTCCATATCCTGGGGATTGAGAAGAGATCTTTTTATTCAATGTGCATGTCATTCACAAATAGATGTTATCTATTTGTTCCTAAGTAATTAAATCATTTCACTTATTTTGAGCAAAGTTGAAATGTAGGGTTAAATGAAGAGGCAAATAAAATTAAAAAGTTACTCTATATAAGATAAGGTATATAATTATAGAATTTTAGTATTTTCATACTTCTAATATATCATCCTCAACTTCAGTCCTTGCCCTGTACACATTCCATGACAGCCTCACCTGGCCTTTTTTTTTTTTTTTTTTGTGGACAAAATCCTTTGTCAATCTGCAAAGTAGTATTAATTCACCCAGTGGCATCAATTTATCTTCTAGCCTTTTTGGTCATCAATTTGTATCAAGCCCCATATCCATCAACAAAACAATTTTTATCTCCATGGACATTCAATCAATTTGATACAGACTGGTCTCAAATGGCAAATGTGCACAAGGGCAAATTTACTTTTAATAAATGTATACTCAAAACTTAGAGGCAAAACAAACTGCTCCTGGCAAGTTCAGGTTCTCTGAAGGCAAGAACAGCATTAAGATGGCAGGGAGCAGCTCTAAGTTATTCATGACTAAAGCTCATGGACTAACTGTCTTGTACTGACTAGAACCAAGTAACACATTAGAAATATGGAGGGTATACTGCCTCACCATTTTTATTCCTTCTAACTCCAGGCACCATAGAGAGAGAAATGACTAAATCTCTATTTTAATAGCTGCTGTCAAGTATTTTGCTCTGTAGGGCCTATTTCAGCAGTTCCTGGTGGTAATATATGGCATTTTCCTGATTAAGGGCCATTTTATAACTTGTGTAATTGGCCACAAATCAGGGGAATGTCATAATGTAGCAGGAAAACATTCCCATCTCCGTCAGAGCCTTGGCTTGGATTTCTGGAGGAATTATTACTTGAGTAGTTTGTGGGTTTTCATTACTTTAAATAATGTACTACCTGAAGTACAAAAAAGGGCATTTAAACTAATGAACCTTTCTGTCACCTAACCCTGGCTACCATACCTGTCTTTAGATTTCTTTTTCCCTTGGAGAAAAAAACTCTTAAAACATTAGATTCTTTTTTCATTTTTATAATACCAGTGTTTGTGGGGAAACAGAGTCAAGGACAGGGCTGGGAGCAGGGTGAGGAGACTCAGGCATTCACCTCAGGTGTGAAATTCAAAGGGGTCCCCCCAAAACTCAGTGTTCAAGATAAAATGTTTTTATGCAGTATTTTTTTTTAAATCACATTTAATTCAAAAAAGATCAACATGAGCAAAATATTAAAAATTTTAAATAGAAACAGAATCTAACTGTGCACTTGTCTGGCTGAACCTGTCTCACCTCACCCTGATCTCGGCTCTGGGCATGCGTACTGGAGGGAAAGGCATGATGACCAGGGAATGAGATAACCCAACCTGCCAAATTAGGAAAACAGGATTGACTCTACAGCTATTTTTCAGGTTGTAATGAATACAATTTCCCACATAGGATTATACACATAAGGGGTCATATTTTTACCTATGATACATAATCCAAAGCATTTACTGTCAGAGGGCTATCTATAATGGAGACAAAACATGTAATTCCATACCAGCCTTAGCACTGGCAGATAAAAATGATAAAAATCTCTTTTCTTTCTAATGTTAGTAGAGACCAACATGATTCCTTTATTTAAAAAATATGCTTATTTCATCAATTGAGATAGTCACTGTGATACTATACACCAAAATACAAAGCTAAAAAGAAGATCCCGCTACTGTCCTCTAGAAAATGGATGCTAAGTCCATGACCGTGATGATTTGACAAGTCTATGAGAAAGGGGTGCACAGAGAGGAGACATGTAATTCAGATGGGGTGCCAGGCTTCGTGGAGATGATAACACTTGGACTAAATCTGAGGGTCTGGTAGAAGGTAGTTGGTTAGAAAAAAGGGATGGTGAGGAGTTCCAAAGAGAAGAATGGACACTGCAGAACATGGAGGTTTGAAACGGCAGCAACATTCGTGTTCAGAGAACATGGATATCTCAGCAAGGTTGGGGAGCTGGATGCAAGCCAGAAAAGGGGAAAGAATGAGGCCGAAGACAGAAACAGGAGGCAATTACGTGAGAACAGGAGATATTTGAATGAAATAATAAATATAATAACATCTAGAATGTGGGCTGTATTGAATTTTTAATGCAAAACCCATACGATGATCAAGGCAGATATTTTATGCACTTTGATTTTTGAATTAGGAAAAAAATACACAAAAATGTATTTAAGAGGCAAAAGCTTTTTGAGATATGAAAGTGAAGTCACTCAGTCGTGTCCGACTCTTTGAGACCTCATGGACTGTAGCCTACCAGGCTCCTCTGTCCATGGGATTTTCCAGGCAATAGTACTGGAGTGGATTGCCATTTCCTTTTCCAGGGGATCTTCCTGATCCAGGGATTGAACCTGGGATTGAGACCTCATGGACTGTATCCTACCAGGCTCCTCTGTCCATGGGATTTTCCAGGCAATAGTACTGGAGTGGATTGCCATTTCCTTTTCCAGGGGATCTTCCTGATCCAGGGATTGAACCTGGGTCTCCCGCATTGTAGACAGGTGCTTTACCATCTGAGCCACTGTGTGCCCCACTACATCAAAAGCCGCATCTGCCTTATTCAGTCATTTGTGAGCACAATTTCTAAAGTAAAAAAAGGTGGCATTTGATACTCTTTAAAATCTACCACACTTTAAAAATTAAAAGTTCCTATACTTAAGACTGGAGAAGGCAATGGCACCCCACTCCAGTACTCTTGCCTGGAAAATCCCATGGATGGAGGAGCCTGGTAGGCTGCAGTCCATGGGGTCTCGAATAATCAGACACGACTGAGCGACTTCACTTTCACTTTATGCATTGGAGAAGGAAATGGCACCCCACTCCAGTGTTCTTGCCTGGAGAATCCCAGGGACGGGGGAGCCTGGTGGGCTGCCGTCTATGGGGTCGCACAGAGTCAGACACGACTGCAGCGACTTAGCAGCAGCATACTTAAGATACAGATGAAATGATGTTACAAAATTAGGTTAGAAATTCTGAAGTAATGCTCAGTACACAATGACGTGTGAAGGCAAAATACAGTAAAACTGATGAGATAGTTTACTTGCACTAAATCTAGAGAGTAAAAATAACCATAACAACCACGGTGCAACAACTACATTTTTCTAATAATCTTATAAAATGTCCTGCCAATTACAACCACAATTACACTGCAAATAATAATAAAAAGAGATCACACTAACCTTTTACATCATTTGCTAACTTCTTGGCTTCATTAAGAATCCCAAAGCTTTTCTGGAGAGAACCTTTGGCACCTTCCTTTAATGAACCCTGAGGACCTGTTGCCTGTGGGCACAAAAAGAAGTGTCACATTTCTAAAACCAAAGAACAAAGAAGTAGAGCTATCTTGCAGGCAGTTGGACACCGTTTACCCTTAGGAAAGCATTCTGAACTATGTATGCAGAATAATACATTATCAGCACGTATTTGTGATTAAAGTGAGGAGATGAGAAGAAAGTCTAGAAGAGAACCCTTGGGAATCCCAACATTTATTTAAAGGCAGGTACAGAAAGTGGGGCTAGCAGGGTGGCTGAGATTCCTGAAAGGACAAAGAGAACCTAGGAGAGCACCTAACTGGTCAGTACTATCAAGTGCTGTCAAATGGTCAAGCAAATTAAGAACTAAGCACATCCTTGACTTTATCCCTAAGCACATTTTATTCAAGCTATGGCGTAAGTGGAGGAAGCATTTCCTGTTCCCTGGGTACTGAAATGAGAGAAACAGTGCTCCTTTTCTGAAGGCATCTCCAAGTCTTAGGGCAAAATAAAACCTTCTAAGTGACAGTCTCTGAGCCACAATCATCTCCTAGCAAAGATGGATTTGTTGAGGCTTGAACTAAGAGAGGTGACACAAAGATAATAGAGTGATATGGGAAAAGGATTGCTTAAAATAAATGTTTAGTTATCCATTTTAATAATGCTTGCACTTCAAGAATCATTACATACCAAAAGATAAATCAAATAGGATCTTACAAATTTAGATCTTGTATATTCTAAATTGGAAGAATATTTCAGAGTGTAAGAAAAGCTAGAGAATGCTAAATACTTACTGTTGAAGCTATAAATCTGAACTCAGGTTAGCCTAGACATAATACTATTCAACTACATTTCCAGTGCTTTAATAGCATTTTTTATCATACTATTTGAACATTAAACTAGGAGAGATTACAGATTGCTACTGTTGTGGTAAAATTTATTTTAAGGTGTTATTCCAACAGCTTTCACTTAAATAATCTATTGCTTATAAAACAGACTGATTAAATAATACTATGATATCTACAAAAGGATATATTGGAAACATCTACATAAATAAAAAGAACCTGTGCATTTATATCTAGCCTTTGCAAAAAGGGCTGCCTGACAACTCTAACAAATTATGCTGTGGGAAATGGACACTTTCTTCGATTGAGAATACAGAAATGCTTGGTCCTATGGTGTCTGTGGGGAATTCGATACAGTAACATCATTTAAGTGTCATTTATTTGGAAAAAAGGTAAGAGTGTCAATATCAATGGCACAAATCCAATGTACCTTACTCAAAAAAATAAGGCTCCATTACCCACTCAGCTTCTATTTTGTTCCAAATTTATATGCCATTCTTACTCCTTGGTTACAGGTTTCCTGAATCAAAACAGCTTAGAGAAAGGAAATTACAAAGAAAGAAGAATGAAGATTCTCTAAATAAGCACATGATAGCACCCAAAGTGGCAGCTGAGAAACTGACGATGAGGAAAGAACGCCAGCCTGGAGCATTTTTAAGTCTCAGCAATCCAAACCTATCTGGATAAGGGCGAAACAGGTCTCAGTAGATGCCAATATTGACAGTGATGATCCTGAGCCATCAAGATAACACGGCTCGTTTATAAAACTAGATCGAGCTAGACAAAGCAAGCAAGGGAGCAAGCCTTCCCCAGAGCCTTAAGGTATGAATTCCTTTCTACAGGAACCTGGTCTGGTGAGAATCTAACAACCAACATTTTACAGCTGATCTTGGGTATGCAGAAGAGGCAAGGGGGTGAAGGAAGGAAAGAGAGTTGACTTGCTGTTGCATAAGCAAATTTATGAAACAAGGTGAGAGAGAAGGGCCAGACAACATGGAAAAAAGCTAAAGTCTGAGCTGTGGAAATTCAGAGGGACTAAAAGTGCAATGGGCAATATTCATTTATCTCTCCTTTCTTACACTTTTCAACAGTTTTAGTGAGGTATAAATAAACTTAACCATATTTAAATTTTACAGTTGGATAAGCTTTGATATTTTACACCCATGAAATCATCAAACAATTGAGGTAGAGAACATACCCATCATTTCTTTTCGTACCCTCCCTTCCACTCTTTGTCCTTCCTTATCTCCACATAAGCACTGCTCTGGTTTCCAACACTTTTAGTCTGTATTTTATGGACTTTTATATAATAGAATCATCCAGTATGTAGTACTTTTTTTTTCTTGTTTGGTTTCTTTCATTCAGTGTAATTATTTTTACATTTATCCATGTTGTGTGTGTATCAAAATGTGATCTCTTTTCTATTTACATAGATACGTGTGTGTGTTCAGTTGCTCAGTCATGTCTAAGTCTTTGTGACCCCATGGACTGTAGCCTGCCAGGCTCCTCTGTCCATGGCATTTCTTTCAGGCAAGAATACTGGAGTGGGTTGCCATCTCACACTCCAGGGATTCTTCCCGACCCAGGGTTCGAGCTGGCATATCTTGCAGTTCCCACACTGGCAGGCGGATTCTTGACCACTGTGCCATCTGGGAAGTCTCACATGGATATGCCCCAATCTATTCATTCACTTCTTGATGGACATTTGGATTATATCAGCTTTGGCTATTCTAAATAGAGTTGCTATTAACATTTGTATACAAATCTTTGTATGAACATATGATGATTTCTCTTGGAATGCAAGACCTCTAAGTGGCATGGTGAGACTATCTGGTGGATATATGTTTACGCTTTTAAGAAACAATCAACATGTTTTCCAAATTACTTGTACTATTTTAAATTCTCACTAGCAGTGGGTGAGAGTTACAAACGTAACTATATTCTTGTCACTACTTGATATAGTTGGTCTTTTAAGATTTTAGACATTCTAATGGTGTGTACAACAGTTGGATTTTAATTTGCATTTTCCTTACAACTAATTATGCTGAGTGTTTTTTCATGTGCTTTTCACCACCTTCTTTGGCTGTGTCTGTTAAAATTTTTTATACAAGTTTGTATTGGGTTATTTGTGCTTAGTGAGTTTTGAAAGATATTTACATATAATATGGATACAAATCCTTCATCAGACATGTAATTTGCAAATACATTCTTCTAATTTGTAGATTATCTTAATAAATGGTTGGATTCTATGTTTTAACATTGTCAGAATTTTTCCATCTAAGGTTATGAGGGATATTGATCTATAATTTTCTTTTTTTTCATAATGTCTTTGGTTTGTTATGGTAATACTGGCATCATGGAATGACTGGGACATATTTCCTCCTCTTCAATCCCCTGAAGAATTTATTACTTCTTTTTAAATGTTTGGTAGATTCACCAGTGAAATCATTTGGAACTGAATTATGGGTGGTGTTTTTATGTGGTGTTTTGTACACATGCATCTGCACATGTATGTAAGGGTTTTAAAACACAAATTTAATTCTTTAATAAGTATAGGGCAAAGAAGCACTCCAAAACAGTAAAGATGACAGAGTGGAGGACACTAACATGGTGTGGATGAAGAGAACTGCTTCAATTTGTTGGAATCTGGAGAGTTCCTTATCCAGCACTGCTTAGTAAGTCACTGAAGCACATCAACAATATCAAGACTGTTGATGAAGCAGCATTTTCCAAGCTAATTATACTTCATACATATTTATAAGCACCACATCTGAGTTTCTGAGCTGTTGTCTACAGCATATGTGAAATATAAATGAGGTTCTTAGAGCTGCAAGATATTGTTTCCTGCTTTTTAGAGATTGTATTTTTATAAATAAGTTCTCTGTCTGTGTATATATACACTTATGTATATATAAATTATCTAAAATCTTTTATTATATCACACAAAATAGGGTCTAGTGGTATATGTAGGTTGCTACATGTTTTGCTAGCTAATAAATCATTTATGGAAAATGTGAGATAATTTAAATCATTAGAGAAGGAAAAATACAAGAAAATATAAAATGAGAAAGTCTACAAAGATTTAACAGAGGCTTGGTATTTAATTAATCGGCTTTTATAGATTCATGGGGTCGCAAAGAGTCGGACACGACTGAGTGACTGAACTGAACTGAACTGAATACATGTTAGTTTTCTTCTTTCTACTATTTGTTAAATATTCATAGTGACTTGGTAAGGCACCATGTCATTGATTAACAGACGAATGAATCAACTGATTTACCCAATAAAAGTTTATAGCTCTTTCAAGGAGAAGGAAATGACAACCCACTCCAGTACTCTTGCCTGGAAAATCTCATGGATGGAGGAGCCTGGTAGGCTATAGTCCATGGGGTTGCAAAGAGTAGGACAACTGAATAATTTCACTTTCACTTTTCTTTTTCATGCACTGGAGAAGGAAATGGCAACTCACTTCAGTATTCTTGCTTGGAGAATCCCAGGGACAGAGGAGGCTGGTGGGCTGCCATCTATGCAGTCACACAAAGTCAGATATGACTGAAGCGACTTAGCAGCAGCAGCAGCAGCAGCTCTTTCAAGCACTAGAGTAATCTCTGATATTCAAAGACGGAATGACTCTGCCTTCTCTAACAGAAGTGCAGTGGAGTGGTGCAGTACAGTGGAAAAATTCCTTATACAGAAAATGATTATTGCCACAGCGGAGCATGGAAATATCTAGGTGCTTGTTGTCAGAGGAGGCACACTTATGGGAAGAAGATATGAAGGTGAGATCTGCAGTTATCAGGATGGTAACCCCACATGTGACTGATTTATTATTTAAATCAGCAAATTTAAGGGTTATTGTTTATATTTCTTTCTATATTCTTATTATTTTTCTAAGTGGCCTTCAAATAATTTCATTAGAGATAAATTTTCTGAATTCACTGAAAAAGTTGGCACTAAGGAGAGATGTATAATTGTTTGTTTTCATTTTCTAAAGAAAGTACTAGCTGAAAATTCATCTGCATGGTTTATAACTTATTTTGTTATGAAATAATTTCTTTAGAAGACAAGTCTTGCACATTTCCAAAGGGGATAATTTGTCAAGATAATATGTGACTTAGATGATTATAAACTTAAAATCTTTTTAATAAAGAAAGCTGTCCAAAACGTGCAGAGGTATATGTAAGGACCAGTAATTAGCCACAATGTGTTTGTGTAAAATATATGTTAAGAAATTTATATTTGGGCATGTTAGACTGTTGCTAAAAATTGGGGAGAAATTTCTTACTATAACAAAATAAGTTCTTAGAAAAAATGGTGGTTTAGTCCTGTATACATTTTAAAAGATATAACTTTTGAGAATATTGAAAAAATGTATGTGATGTTAATTCGATATAAAAGCTATATAAGCTATAAAAACAGATGCAAAAGTTATCCATTTGTACAAAAACCATTTGTACAGGAAACGATATAGACAGATAAACAATATTATAAAAGTGATTATTTGTGGTTAGTGAGATTATACACATTTTAGATTTTCTTCCTTTTGCTTGTCTGTATTTCCTACTTTTTGTATAATGGATATGAACTGCTTTTGCCATAAAAGATCACTTTCAATTTTAAAATAAGAAAATCACTGTGTATTGATTTTAAATGTATTTTTAAATAACTTATATTTAAAAAATCTCTAGGATACTAAAATGACACACTAAATCAAAAATGAATTCAGAAACAACCCAAAGGAATGACTCTGGTCAGAAATCTGGTGAAAGGCTGTAGATACTGGCGTCGCATAATATCCTAAGATGGGACAGGGGTTAGATGAGCCTCTGGAGGATTGAAAGCAACTGAGAAAGGAGACCAAGTAATGGAACAGAAAATCTGCAAAACCTACTCTTAAGAATTTAGAATTCATGACTGTGAATTTGCAGCTGGATAACACCAAGAAAGACAATCAAGAGAGATTTAAAAGTATATTCAGGCTTCTCTGGTCATCTAGTGGTTAAGAATCCACCTGCCAATGCAGGAGACACGAGCTAGATCCCTTGTCTGGAAAGATCCCACATGCAGGGTGGAGAAGACTCTTGAGAGTCCCTTGGACCACAAGAGTTCAAACCAGTCAATCCTAAAGGAATCCAACCTTGAATATTCACTGGAAGGACTAATGCTGAGGCTGAAGTTCCAATACTTTTGCCAGCTGATGCAAAGAGCCAACTCAGTGGAAAAGACCCTGATGCTGGGAAAGATTGAGGGCAGGAGGAGAAGGGGGTGACAGAGGATGAGATGGCTGGATGGCATCACCAATTCAATGGACATGAGTTTGAGCAAATTCTGGAGAACAGTGAAGAACAGGGAAGCCTGGCATACTGCAGTTCATGGGGTTGCCAAGAGTCAGACATGACTTAGAGACTAAAAAACAACAACATGTATAGTAACTAAGTGAGAACAGGTTTTCACCAATCACAGCATGAGAACCATTGCTCCAGCACCTTGGGTGCCACTGACTTGTTGCCATGAGGGAAGGTCTAGACAAGCTATTGAGGGTAGCACTGGTGGGCCCCACAAGGAGTCTTGATTCTGAGTAAAGACAACAGAGAAGTGTCTACTGATTTAGAGAACATCCTTAGAGGGCTTATGCCTTTCTTTCCCATTTAATGTCCAGAATCAAACTCAACATGGCAATTTCACTTCTTGATTTGTCCTGTGTTTATTCTTGTATTTATTCCTGTTGGTGGAAATCTCAAGTAGCAGGTCTGAGAGCAATGTTGTCCTGAATAAAATTAGTTTAAATTTACATTGCATTATAGCATCACCCCAGAGAATTTCTGTGTTGCTGACTAATCAAACTCTTTGATTTCATTTCTAACAATTTATGCCCTGAATTTTCAAATATGTCAAATTCTGGGTAATAAAACAGAAGCTTGTTTCTCTGCTTCCCATAGATTTTTTACAGTTATTTACTCAAATGAGTATATCATGTTAGCTGGCTTAAGGAATACCATTTTCACACACAGATTCAATATTTTTCTGTGTAACTTAGACCCTCACTGACTTTTTCATATTTGCTCTTGCACAAATCAGTCAGTTCTTAACCTGAATATTCATTGGAAGGACTGATGCTGAAGCTAAAGCTCCAATACTTTGGCCACCTCATGGGAAGAACTGACTTACTGGAAAAGAACCTGATACTGCGAAAGATTGAAGGCGGGAGGAGAAGGGGACAACAGAGGGTGAGATGGCTGATGGCACCCCTGACTCAATGCTGCTGACCATCGACCTCAGCCATCCACCCTGAGCAAGCTCCGGGACGTGCTGATAGGCAGGGTAGCCTGGCGTGCTGCAGCCCATGCGGTCATAAAATCTGGACACAACTGAGTAAATGACTGAACAAGAAACGTAAAATCAATGTTCTCTACCATCTAGGGTTTTTTTTTAACTTAAAGGAGTTATTTAGAATTTAATATTTACAGTTCTGAAAAAAAGTTTACATTGACTTGAAATTCCTTTAGTGTTTTTCCTTCCTTAAATTCAAACAAAATAGGAAGTATTAATTTTTATTTTTTAAATAGCTAATAAAGCAAATACAAAACTCACAATGATTAACCTGAACACAGACTGTCTATGACATAGGGGCACTATGTTAAGCTCTGGGAGTTGGTGATGGACAGGAAAACCTGGCATGCCGCAGTCCATGGGGTCAGAAAGAGTCAGATACTGCTCAGCAACTGAACTGAACTGATGTTAGAGCGGACTCTGTGAGACAGTTACATCACTTTACAGATTGTAATGTCCTTTTGGACAGTTACAACCACTGTTACCTTAGTGCTAGGGGCTGAACTAAATGCTTTATATACAATTTTTCATTGGAAACATCACAATCTGATAAAATATTTTCTCCAGTTTTAAAGGAGAAACAGGACTTGAAAGAGGTTAATTTGAGAAAAATCAGACATTAACTGGGAACTGGGATTCAAATTGCCTGACTCCACTCTAAACCACCATGCAACCTGCCTCCCCATCTGTGGGCTGGGATGACACCTTCCTCATCAGCGGTCAGGCCCATAGCCAGGGCCAAGCACCTGCGGCAGATCCCACGTAAGAGGGGCAGTGCTAGCCCCCAGCACGCCTCCACCCCTGCATTCAAGTGCAGAGGCTTCAGCGCTTCAGGCAAAACCACGGTGCTTCACAGACTGGACACCCGAGCTAAAAAGAGCATAGTTTTTCATAGTCGTATAGCTAAAAGCTTTCAAAATCTAGTTGTGGTTTGCCCAGCAACATTTGTCCACAAAATTAACCATGATCCCCAAAGGGACTTTTAAATAAACACACGTGTGAATGGGGCACACGTGGTGAGACGCTGACGACGGTTCGCGTCGGGGGTGCTTGTCTCTGCATGTGCGGGCGGCACCGCGGGTGAGATGGGAATGCACAGGTGAGTGAATGTGAGGAGGTTCAGCAGGGCATACTAATTATACTACTATTTCAACTTTTCGCATGTCTGATATTTTTTTATAGTGAGTCAGAAAACAAACATACCAAAGGAAGTATTTTAGGACAGCTATGGGTAACCATCACTATCACGGCATTTTTGCTATCCCTTCCTAAAATGTTATTCTACTAACTAGGACAATAAGGAGTATCTCTTAGCTTGTGTCAGGAGACCCTGCAAATGGCAGAGGCTGTAGAGAAATCAGCAGAGGCTCACACTGTCCTACCAGGCGAAATATTGGAGATTACCCCTTGGGAATAAATGTCACATCCTGATGTCCTAACGACTCACTAGGAAAATCAGTCATCGCAAAAACCCACCGCAACAGGCATTACTTGCCTTAAAAGCTAACTAGTTGCGTGTGTGTTCACGACACTGCCGCACTTTACACAAGTGCTACCACCACGCCCACCACACAGATAAAGACAGAAAAGTCAGTGCCCAACCTGCCCCAAGGTACACGGACCGAGGCCCCAGCCCCGGGCTCTGTGCGGACCACTGTGGCACAGCCTCTATCTACGCTGGAGGAACACACAAGGCACTCCACAGTGCACACAGTGAGCGACGCACACAGTGAGTGACGCACACAGTGAGTAACGAGGGGCTCCACAAGGGACGGGAGGAGGCGGAGACAGACCACGGAGGGCCCAGGAGAGGCCGGAGACAGACCCTGAGCGTCTCCGCTGCCACGGAGGGCACTGGGAGAGGCTGGAGACAGACCCTGAGCGTCCCCGCTGCCACGGAAGGCACCAGAGAGGCCCAGTTCCTGCAACAGCGTCAGGATCTGGAAAGACTGCCCTCTGGAGGCCGCACGGGGCAGTCCCAGAGACATCCAGGCCCAGACTGCTGCAGGCTGGGAGCCCGGCCATATGAATACATACGTAGAGTTCTTCAAACTGTTTCTGAATCTCGCTGTCCATCTCAACGGCGTTAAACCCTGGATGCCGAATAGGAAACGCTTCAACGAACAGCAGTGCAGCATTGGACCGGACTTCCGAGTTTCTGGCCTGGAATGGTGAGAGGAGTTTCAGAATCCAAACAGCTGACAGTCAAAGGCGTCAGCGCAAAATCCCTCAAGCGATGCTTCTAGTGTCTCGACAGAGACACATTCCTATTAACATATGAAAGACAACTGTAACATTTAAACTAACCAAGCTTGTGAGCCCTTCCTTAAATGAAGCCAGACTCCCAGTTCCACGTGGACAGAGACGCTTCCCTACCTCAAGGTCCACCGTGTCATGAAGAATCAGTCATGTCCTGCCCCCAGACCAATCACCTGCGTTAGAATGACCCGCATGCTCGACCGACCCCTCCTTGCGCGCTGTCACCGCGGCCCCAATCACCGGCAGGGGGCCCTAAGGGCCAGGAAGGCTCCAGCCAGCGCAGCACACGCCGCCCCTGCCGAGCACGACGACTCTCCTTCCAGCTGGGCATCCAGCACTAAATCCATTCAGAGCCCCAATTCAAGGAATGCTTTTAATAAAAGCATAAAGTATTCTTTCAGAATCTCACGCATGCCCAGCCTCAAGTCTTACTTTTAGTGCCTGAATCAGAAGATGCTAAACCCCACAGCATACTCAGCATCCTAAACATGGACAGTTAAGAGGCATACCTTTAATCCTCTCCAAAGGATAGGCTTGTATAACTTGTAAAGCATCTCTTCCACTCCTGCCGAACTTCCTTTTGATGGTGAAAATAACTCAGCACCTAAGCGCCAAGAAAAGAAGAAAAGAACAGTAATATTGGAGTTTTCAAAAAAGTACTTCAGATCCCACTTTGAGCAAACAGGGAGCACAGGCTGCCCCTGCATTCACAAGTCCTGGGTGCACAGTTCTTTCTAACAGGAACCACAACGAAAAGACCCGCTGACAGCTCAGAGCACGGCAATCTCACAAAGGCACCTGGGGTGGAAAGACAGACCCACAGCCTTGGGCTGTACAAAGGTTCGGGCTCCAGCTTCTCCTCTTCTACCAACAGCCACAAAACCTCCTAAAAAGACACACCTCTGACCTTCAGGGTCAAACGGAAAAGGAGCCAGCCTGACTGTCCCTACAGCTCATCCTGCCTCTGAAGTGCACAGGCCACAAGGGTCTTGATCTGAGAACCTCTCTCGGGCGTTCAGAGTGACGCGGAGAGTCAGCCCTTCACACCCACGGGCTCTGCCTCTGCAGATTCTACCACGCTCGGAGAGAAAATATTTGAGGGGAAAATTCCAGAAAGTTTCAAAGCAAAGCTTGAAATTGTCACTTGCTGGCAACTGTTTATGTAATGATCACGGCAGATTCACAGCCTCTTACAGGCACTTATACTGCACTGGGTATAAGTGATCCAGAGATGATGAAAAGTGTTCAGGAAGGCACTGCAGCATCCATGGATTTGCTGCCGGATCGCCTGCAGACCTCAAGGGGCAACTGTATCTCAAAGGGGTGTCAATACCCAGTGATCCTTCCCAGGAGAAACCTGGGTGTCAGGGCCCTCCCCAAAGTCACAGAGAATCAGAAAACACACTGCTTTAACCAGCCAGGCCCTTCCTGCGACTCTTCAGATTCTTGTCCCCAGCAACAATCAGTGTTGCTTTTTGTCTTTAATTCACAGTTCTTGCAGCCAAAGTTATATTAGTGAAAAATAGAATTTGTTTATAAATTAGGCTGTAAAACAGTAGATTTTAAGTGAATGGCAACCAACTTTGCCTAAAAGAACTACAAATCACCAACTCAATAGACATGAGTTTGAGCAAACTCCAGGAGACAGGAAAGGGCTGGGAAGCCTGGAGAACTGGAATTCACGGCGTTGCAAAGAGCCAGACGAGACCGAGCGAGCGGCAGCGGCAGAGCGGCGGCCAGGGGGCTCCCCCTCTGGCTGCAGGCGCTCCGTCTAGGAGGTTTCAGCCTGTCGTCTGCTTCCTGTGGGCGACGTTAATTCGGTAGTAATGGTACTTGCTTCATCGGTTCAGTTCAGTTCAGTCGCTCAGTCGTGTCCGACTCTTTGCGACCCCATGAATCGCAGCACGCCAGGACTTCCTGTCCATCACCAACTCCCGGAGTTCATAGAGAGCTTTTAAACAACTATATGAGGTACAATTCATAAACTGTAAGTCATTCTTATAAAGTGTGTAATTCAGTGGGGTTTAGTATAGAGTTGTGCAACCATTAATATATCTAATTTTAGATCTTCATCAACAATAAGGGGCTTTCTTACTTTCAAGTGACTTCTAAGGTATTTTCTGAAGCGTCTTTCAACATATCAATGAAATGGCTTATCAGGTAAATTTGGTATTTATCAAGCAGGAAGCTATATGCCACAAGCAGTGAGAACGAGGACTTGGAGCCGGAGAATGCGCCTCACTTGAGGAGTGGAGTCTGATGCTCCGCCTTTCATTCTGCCTGTGCATTCTGCCATGAATCTAACAGACAACGACGCCTGTGCTCATGTCCATTTCTTACTGCCACAGCAGAAAATCAGGTATGAAAAAGTCCTCAGTTATTTGGTAGCAGCAGTAAAGTAACCACATCACAAATATGTACAGTTTAATAAAATACCACTCCTTACAATTAAGCAGCATCTGAACATTAAGTCATACATGTGAAGTGAATGACTCAAACTATCACTTACGAAGTGCCAGGGACTGTGTCTGCTGGGTGGAGTGAGTGGCGGGGAAGGCACAAGGATACATTTTCATCTCTGGTTCTCTATCTTTGGATAATACAAACTAAATCATCAAGAATAAGAAATGTTTTTTATCCATTCAACCTTAACAGAGTTCGCGCCTACCAATAATGACTCCACTACACAAACAGTAGCAGGCACCTCATCTTTATTCCTCTAGCTTCCTGACACACAGTTGCCCAAACCAGCAGACAGCACAGGGCCTCGCCTGGGGAGACACGGCCCCACACAGCCGACCAGAGCCTCCACGTCCTCCTGCAGGAGCCCTGCTTATCAGACTCCGTCAGAACAGCAACCGCACCAACAGCAGAGACTTGCTCAGTCAGATCCTGTGCAACATGAGGATCAAACCCATACCCAAGTTCTGAGACTACCTTTTAAAAACAAAGTAGTATCAAGAGAAACTATCAGAACATGTATTCAATATGGTTTGCAGACTACAAGGCGGAAATGTAATATACGAATATAAACAGTAAGAATAATCTCAAATAGTCTCTTCTTTGAAAACAGCAGTAGTGGCAGTAAGAGAGTGATGGCTCTAGACCTTTCTGTGTCCAAGAATGTAGTTAAAGGTGGTCTGAATACAGTTCTCATGTTTTAACAATAGATGTTTGCTTTCCTAATCAAAACTTTGGCGTCAAGGTAGATCTCCCAGAATTCCAAATGTCAAGATTCTGAAAAATTCCTTTAATTGATGCCTGTGAAAGCTTAACAAAATTTCACAAAAACAACTCTCTAAAAACAAAACATATGAGACACAGTTTTCAAAAGTGCTGCAAGAGTGTGGCTCACCTTGCGCACTCTGGAGTGCACTGGAGACCTCCGAGGAAGGTGGACACCGTGGTGCATGAAGTCCTGGATGCAGTCATTCTCGATGGCCTGGAACAGCCGGGGAGAGCAGGGGTGAGTGCACCCCGACGGAGAGAGCAGTCTGAATCCGCTCTATACTTGACTCTCCCAAACTTCACAACTACCCTGGACGCCCAGGGCAGAGGCCCCGTGTCTCTCCAACAATGACGACGCCAGAGCAGCAGCAGCAGTCAGCGTATCTCCCGTCACGCGGGCACCGAGGGCCCCATGAAAGGCCGAGTGTGCCCCCGAGGGGCCCTGGGAGAAGGCAGCCGCTGCTCCTACACCACAGGAGGAAACACTGAGTCTGAGCGGTGTACGATCAAGGCGACCTACCACCTGTTCAGTGGACACAGCCTTGCTGAGCCCCCGAGCTGAAGGTTTTGGCCAGCGCGGGCAGCAATCAGGTCCAGCCCTTCGGCGTCACAGTGAGAGGGTGCATGGAGCGCAGGCACGCTGGGGTCAAACTCTGCCCTGCCCCACCATGAGAGTGAGGCCTGAGCAGGTGCCTCAGGGGGCCCTCTTCCTCTGGGAGGTCCTTCCCCACACCTCCTTCGGGGACGGGTGACCGCTGCCCCCTTTTGCCTCAAATCATGTCCGCCAGGCCACAGGCAGTCAGAAACAGGGCTATATTCTATATCAAAAACAACGTGCTTTGCATCCCAACATGGATACAGTCAATCTAAAAAGACTACCAGTCAGTCTTAAAGGAATAACCCTGAATATCCATTGGAAGGACTGATGCTGAAGCTCCAATACTTTGGCCACCTAATGCGAACAGCCAACTCACTGGAAAAGACCCTGATGCTGGGAAAGATTAAGGGCAGGAGGAGAAGGGGCGACAGAGGAGACGGTTAGATGGTATCACTGACTCAATGGACATGAGTTTGAGCAAACTCTGGGAGACTCTGAAGGACACGGAAGCCTGGCGTGCTGCCGTCCATGGGGTCGCGAGGGGTCAGACATGACTGAGTGATGAAACAATGAACAAAAAGACTACAGAGGGGCTTCCCTGGGGGCTCAGTGGTAACGAATCCGGCGGCCAGTGCAGGAGACACAAGCTTGATCCCCGGTCCAGGAGATGTGTATAAGAGACAGCCCACAGAGAGAGCAGGGCAGGCAGGGAGCCGCGGCGCGAGAGGACAGTCTGGCCGGCCCACCTCATCTCCCCGCTCACTAGGGGAAAGGCCTGGGTCCTGTCATCAGGGCGTCTCCGCTTCGTCTACACTTCTTAGAAGGCACATACCAGAGAGAACTTTTCTTTTCTTTTATCTTATTTGAAGAAATACCACATTTGTGCCAAAATGCATGGCACTCGAGCCTGGATCAAGCCAGACAGGGCTCAGAGACAAAGGTGGGCCTGGGAGCACCCCTCCTGACTCATCTGATAATCTCAGAAAACCGGATCTGTTCCAAGAGCTTACCTCACCCCCCACCCAAGAACTCACACCGAACTGCCTCTAAGGTGGGGGCCAGGCTTCCAAACTGACAGAAACAGAGGTCTCGGAGGTACCCCAGGGAGGGGCGGTATGGGCAGTTCCCCGGACTCCACGGCAGGAGGGAAGGACCCGAGGGAGACTCGTTGCTAACGTCTACCTCGTCTCCACCAACTGAGAATGCTCCCTGAAGCTGCCCCTCGGGCTCAGCGTGACTCCCGTGGGAACCACGCTGCCCGACCTGAGATCACACAGGAGGCTCACGGCACCACCAGCCAGGCCTCTGGGCCACAGAAGCTGGCCCTTGAGAGCTAACCACCAGAACACGGGCATTCTGCAACTGACCAGGCTTGCCAACATGTCAATGGCAGAGACTTTTTCAAAGAGAAGAAGGCTTTAAATGACGTAACAAGCAAATGCCATTGGGAGACTGGTTGGATCCTGACTTCAAAATGAAGACATTATTTAAACAAAGCAGAGAAGTTTAAATATTAGTACGGGGCTTCCCTGGTGGCTCAGATGGTGAAGAATCTGCCCACAATGCAGGAGACCTGGCTTCGATCCCTGGGTCAGGAAGATCCTCTGGAGAAGGAAATGGCAACCCACTCCAGTACTCCTGCCTGGAGAATCCCATGGACAGAAGCCTGGCGGACTGTTGGCCCTTAGGGGTCACAAAGCAAGCGCAACGATGGCGCTGTAGAACCAGGCCTCTAGAGATGGCGCACCCTGAAGCACACAGGAGCCAGGCGCCACACCTGGAGCTTGCTTTAGAACTTGAAGGGACAGAGGGAAGGGAGTGAAACTGAGAAGCACACATTTCTCCTAATTTGGTGCCGACCTAAACAATCACATTTAAATCACAAACTCCTATTTTTAAATCACTGCTAGAGAAAAGGGGGAACAAATACTCCTTGCTGAGAAGTTCCATGGGGTACAGAGCAACACAAGACACGGTAAGAACATCCTGGTTGTGCCAGGTCCCCAAAACACTATACCCTGAGAAACTATCAGCGAGTCTGTCTCCAGGGGCATGGGAACGCTACGTCCTCGTTTCCCAGAAGCCGACAGCAGTGCTAACTGACAGCGCATTTAGCTGAAGCGCAAGCTGGGCAGGAGAGGAGACTGTGCAGAAATAAATCACAAGCACGGGTGGCTAGCCGCCCCTCCACCCTGCCACCAGTCCAGGGCCTGCTCCCCCGGGAGAAGAGGCCCCTTTATGACTCAGAGTAAACATTTCACTCTCAGAAGGAAAAAATACATCTAAGAACCTAGTATGAGAAAAACGTAAGGGATGTCAGACATTTTCTTTTGATTTTTTTCCAAAAGAGCCTCTGAATGTTTAATTGTGAATTACACAGCCAGTAGGTAGGTGTTACAGTCATTAAAGGTTATAAGCCTGATTCAAACAAGCATCTTTAAACTCAGTCTGTGTTGCTGAGGAGATGGCCTGGGGCTCCCAGGAGCACTGGCCAACAGAGACACGGCCTGGGCCACAGACGCAGGCTAAGCCTCCCGGCGGCCACACTAGAACAGGAGAAAGGCAGACTCACTTCAGTGACATATTCTGTTTAGCCCAATTATCCAACACCTATCATTTCAATATGCAATCAATATTCTTTCTAAAATATCCATGAGATACTTTATGTTCTTCTTTTTCCAAACTGTCTTGCAAATCTGGTGAGTTTCTTACACTTACAGCCCATCTCAGCTTGGACTGGCCACGTTTCAAAGGCCCGGCAGATATACATGGTCGGACACTCCAGGTCCAGAGCAGCCAAAATGCACAAAAGCCTTGGTTCCACTCAGACTGCATATCGTGGGGAGGGAGGGACATCCTGGGGCGGTGCTCAGTATGGGCATGGCCAAGTAGGTGTGGATGGCGCCACGCCTGCGCCATGTGGACGCTCACTGTGAGCTCTGGCTTGACAGACAGGCACAAACAGGGGTTTCAAACAGCCCTGGTGTGGCTATTTATTTAGTAACCAGAACACAATGAAAATGTGCTAACCTTTCATAAAACAAAAAGCAAATACCTCCATTATTTTCCCTGAAGCCTTTTTCCAAGCTCTGAAATAAATTTCCGCAATGTGTACCATCAAAGATCTGTGGAAAAAAAAAATTTAATGCAAGTTTGAAGAATTATATTTTTCACATGTATCATTTCAGGCAGTCTACTCTCCCAGGGAAGAAGACACTGTTTTACACTGGTGTTCGCAAAGTAGAGACAGGTTGTCTGCCTGGAGCAGGAAGCAGAAACTAGTCTGGAGAAGGACTGAGATGTCAACTTCTTCCTTCTCAGTCACTGCTCCCCAGAACTTTACTATTTTCTGCGAAACTATGAAACGTATGCCCAGAACCAAATTCTTAAGTAAAAAACTTTAAAGACAAATTTATTCCTAATAAGAACTATAAATATAAAAAGTTTAAATACAAACACACTTTAATTTGGAGCCATTCTAGACTAATTAGCTCAGGTACAGGGAACCCTAAAATACCAGGGTTGACTTAGACTCATATTGAGGAAAATCTGCTGCTTCAACCCAGATATCATGCAAATGAGGGGAGAGGAGGCAGCAGCACCCCAGTGAACAGTCAGAGATCCAGCATCGAGGCCAGCTCAGCTCTCACACAGCCGCTGGATGGGACAGAGGGTTTGAAAATTCCAGAGCAGGTTAAGGTCTTGACCTCAAATGTGGCAAACAGCTCCCAACGCTGCCAGGGCCAGAGGCTGGGGAATCGGTAGAGAGCCCCTCCTCAGGGGCTCCTCCACCACCCACACAGCTCCGCCTCAGGGAGACTGCAGTGTGCGCACAGACCCAAAGGACCAGACGTGCTAGCCACATGAACTTTACTACGACGGAGGCTGAGATGGAACCGGTGAATAATCTATGTAAAGAATCACCACAAAGTCAAGTCTTAACTTCAACGCCACTACTGAAAATGAACGGTTTCCTATAGCAAGGAAAATAAGTATTCAATAATATAACAGCACATATAAATAACAAGAGAGAATGTCTAAAGCTCCTAATCATCATGATGTGAGTCGCTCAGTCCTGTCTGACTGTGCCCCACAGACGATAGCCCAGCAGACTCCTCCATCCATGGGACTCTCCAGGCAAGAATACAGGAGTGGGTAGTCATTCCCTTCTCCAGGGGATCTTCCCGACCCAAGGATCGAACCCGTGTCTCCTGCACTGCAGGCGGATTCTTTACCAGCTGAGCTACCAGGGAAGCCCCTAAAAGTTGACCTGACCAAAGTCAGGTCAAATAGAAACTTTCAAAACCAGACTAAGCACAAAATATTAATTGTTTTTAATACTTACTTTGGTAATCCCTGTAACTGGTTTTTAATGAATGACAAATGTGGAAATACATTTACAGTGGATAATTCTATCATTCAGCACCTTAACCAAGTGATCAAAACCGATCTCATCAGTGGCACAAACTGCACTCATGCACCTCCTGAAAGTATGTGCAGACAAGGACAAAGGTTATCACATCACTTCAGTAGTGATCTTGCCAAAAATGCTGTATCCCTTCTAATCAGACAGATCCAAGTTGAGGGACACTTGATAAGGTAACTACTAGGTGGTTGTTTAGTTGCTAAGTCATGGCCAACTCTTTGCAACCCCATGGACTATAGCCCATCAGGCTCCTCTGTCCATGGGTTTCCAGGCAAGAATACTGGAGTGAATTGCCACATCCCTCTCCAGGGGATCTTCCCCACCCAGGTATCAAACCCACATCTCATGCATTGGCAGGTGGATTCTTTACCACTGAGCCAGCAGGGAAGCCCAATAAGTACCTGGTGAGGTGAGGTGAGGTGAGGTGAGGTGAAGTCGCTCAGTCATGTCCGACCCTTTGTGACCCCGTGGACTGTAACCTACTAGGCTTCTCCGTCCATGGGATTCTCCAGGCAAGAATACTGGCGTGGATTGCCATTTCCTTCTCCAGGGGGTCTTCCCGACCCAGGGATCGAACCCGGGTCTCCCGCATTGGAGGCAGATGCTTTAACCTCTGAGCCACCAGGGAGGCACAAGTACCTGGTAGTACTCCTCAAAAATGTCAAAGCCATCGAAAAGAAGGAAAGAACAAGAGGTAAAAGGAAGGACAGAAGAGGGAAGGAAGGAAAGGGAGAAAAGAAAAAAAAAAAGGAATGAAAGCCCAAGGATTTCACAGAGAGACTAAAAAAGGCAGATAATCAAGCTAAAGGAGGAGTCTAGACTGGATCCTGGACTGGGAGAAAGACTGATCCAGTCCAGTGGAATGACTGGTAAAATTCAAATGTGGTCTATAATAACTAGTACATCAATGTTAATTTCCTGATTTTAATCACTGTAATGTGTAAGATACCCACATTAGTAGAAGCTGCTTGAAGGTAACATGGGAATTTTGTGCTATTTTTCAAGTTTCCATAAGTGGAAACGGTCTTATTTTTGTTGGTTAGTCACTAAATTGTGTCTGACTCTTTCAGATCCCATGATTATAGCCTAACAGGGTCATCTGTCCCTGGAATTTCCCAGGCAAGAATATTGCAGTGGGTTGCCATTTCCTTCTCTAGAGATCTTCCTGACCCAGGGATCAAATCCACGTCTCCTACATTGGGAGGCAGGTTCTTTAATAAGTGGAAACGGTCTTATTTTTGTTGGTTAGTCACTAAATTGTGTCTGACTCTTTCAGATCCCATGATTATAGCCTAACAGGGTCATCTGTCCCTGGAATTTCCCAGGCAAGAATATTGCAGTGGGTTGCCATTTCCTTCTCTAGAGATCTTCCTGACCCAGGGATCAAATCCACGTCTCCTACATTGGGAGGCAGGTTCTTTACCACTAAACTACATCTATTCTGAAAATCTGGAGCATCCTGGCCTTTCTAGATGCCTAGCATCAGTGTTTAGAGATGGGAGGGAACAGCTGACATTTAGTGATCAGCTACTGAATACCAAGTATTACCTATATGAAAATCAGAGAATCTAGTGAAAGTGAAATTCTCTTAGAGTTATTAGTGTTTCTGTCCTCATGAGGGCTATTTTTAGCTTAATTTTTAATTCTGGAGACATTCTTCTCTGGGAAAAAGAAGTAGGTGTTAAACATAACACCATGGTCACCAAGAACTGAAGGCACAGAGCAGAAAGCAAGCAGAGATTCAGCATCTTTTAAAGCTCCTGACGCTGCAGCTGTGCATTCAGTGTCTGACCCAAAGTCTTTTTTCCCTAGATTACTTTGAGATACAGTTTTCTCCTTCTCTTTGATTTCCATAGTCTAATAATGATCTTTCCAGGTATAGATTTAATTTTATTTACTGTGAAGTGTGTGTGCTTAGTCACTTG
Source organism: Madoqua kirkii (assembly GCA_006408675.1). Lineage (NCBI taxonomy): Eukaryota > Metazoa > Chordata > Mammalia > Artiodactyla > Bovidae > Madoqua > Madoqua kirkii. The sequence goes on along the minus strand of SJYC01080550.1, from coordinate 11,541 downwards.
GTCGTGTCTGACTCTTTGTGACCCCATAGTCTGTAGCCCACCAGGATCCTCTGTCCATGGGGAGTCTCCAGGCAAGAATACTGGAGTGGGTTGCCATGCTCTCCTCCAGAGGATCTTCCCAATCCAAGGATCAAACCCAGGTCTTTGGCATTGCAGGCAGATTCTTTACTGTCTGAGCCACTGGGGAAGCTCATTTATTATGAAGGGCTTTCTCTGAGAAATTATCTTTCACCAGGCCTTGAAAATTTTCAGTATCTCTTTTACTACTTCTGTCTTCTCACTCATCAATTTCTGAACTCCTAATAGATTTACACTGCATTTTTACAAGGTATATTTCTTGTCTTTTACACTTCTTTTATATTTTACCATGCTTGTTGCATTCTGGGTAATGTATTCAACTCTTTCAATTAATTCATTCTCTTTCTCCTTTGTTTAGCTTTCCCATTCAATTTTTAGTTATACTTACTATATATTTTTTATTTTATAAATTTTATTTGCTTTTATTATACATTTCCATAATCTTCTATAGTTTTTCTTATCACTCTTCTCTATTCTTTTTTAACACTGCAATAATTTTAAACACTTTTATTGTAGATCCTCTTTCAGATTTTTGAATAACTTCAGGATCATGTTACATACTTTGCCTGCCTACCCTCTTTGGTAGTTCATTATTCACAGTGTACCTAAACAGACCACTCCCCTGTGTCCTTCGAGATATTCTAAGGGTTGCAAGAACCAATTCCTCTCCCCTCCTCTGTTAAAATTTTAGCTTGGAAAGTCTTGTACCATGCGAACTTTAATCCATATGTAAAAGTATATGGTATAATTTGGACTGCAACCTGTAGGCTTGTGGTTTTAACAGTTTATGAGAGACATTTTTCACAACTGGGGCATGAAAAGAAACAAGATTCCTTGGCACGTTCTGGTCTAGAGAGAGTATTCATTGATGAGAAAATTGTTTGGAAGTCTCACAATTTTGCATACTTTCAATTAGTCAAAAAAGACTCCTTCATTTATAGGTTTTGGATGATGTTTTGATGTTTTCTCTCCCTGCTTGGGCTTTTAAAATCCTGTCTCCAGACATATGATTATATTTATGTTCCAAATCCACTGAGTCACTAAGGCGCCAGCTTTAGGATGTGCTATTGTGTTTCTCTTGTTTTTATTTTCAGATTACCCTTTTGTTTCCTCTTTCCAAAATGTGTGTTAAATTTTGTGTGCATTAAATTTTGGGAGTTACAGTTTATCTAACATTTCTGTGAATTTCTCACATTAGGAGGGATCTGAATTAACTCAGGCTGCTATGTTATCAGAGCTCCCTGACATTCCTTTCTAGTATCCTCATTTTCTAACAGAGTTTTTCTCTTCATTGACATGCTACGTAAGAGTAAATTTACAAAAATCCAATTTATCCTCTAGACTGTTGACCCAAAAGCAAGAAAAAACTCCTTGTGAAGTTTCTATGGACTTTTACTCTCCTTATCTTAAGGAATTAACAGTGGGAAGCCACTTCACAACAGCAGTTTGCGTATTTATTTGGAACAGGTGTCTAAGGTTTTAAACCTACTTAATTTTAGGTATATTTTCCTCTTTGGATAATTTTTCCAGATCCAACCCCCACCGCTCTTTAATTCCTATAAAGTCTACATAACACTTACACTGCACTGCTCTTTAATAGTTCAGTTCAGTCGCTCAGTCGTGTCCGACTCTTTGCGACCCCGTGAACTGCAGCACGCCAGGCCTCCTTGTCCATCATCAACTCCCAGAGTTGACCCAAACCCATGTCCATTGAGTTGGTGATGCCATCTAACCATCTCATTCTCTGTTGTCCCCTTCTCTTTCTGCTCTCAATCTTTCCCAGCATCAGGGTCTTTTCAAATGAGTCAGTTCTTCGCATCAGGTGGCCAAAGTATTGGAGTTTCAACTTCAGCATCAGTCCTTCCAATGAATATTCAGGACTGATTTCCTTTAGGATGCACTAGTTGGATCTCCTTGCAGTCCAAGGGACTCTAAAGAGTCTTCAACACCACAGTTCAAAAGCATCAATCCTTTGGCACTCAGCTTTCTTTCTTTCTTTCTTTCTTTTTTAATACTTTTATTCTACTTTACAATACTGTATTGGTTTTGCCATACACTGACATGAATCAGCCACAGGTGTACACGATCTCCCAATGCTGAAGCCCCTCCCACCTCCCACTCCACACCATCTCCCCGGATCATTCTGTACACCGGCCCCAAGCATCCTGTATCTGTATCCTGTGTTGAACATAGACTGGTGCTTCATTTCTTATATGATAGTATACATGTTTCAGTGCCATTCTCCCAAATTATCCCACCCACTCCCTCTCCCTCAGAGGCCAAAAGTCCATTCTATACCTCTGTGTCTCTTACGTTGTCTCACCTACAGGGTCATCATTACTATCTTTCTAAATTCCATATATATGTGTCAGTATACTGTATTGGTGTTTTTCTTTCTGGCTTACTTCACTCTGTATAATCGGCTCCAGTTTCATCCATCTCATTAGAACTGAGTCAGATTTATTCTTTTTAAGGGCTGGGCACTCAGCTTTCTTTATAGTCCAACTTTTACATCCATACATGACCACTGAAAAAACCACAGCCTTGACTACATGGACCTTTGTTGACAAAGTAATGTCTCTGCTTTTCAATATGCTGTCTAGGTTGGTCATAACTTTTCTTCCAAGGAGAAGCATCTTTTAATTTCATGGCTGCAATCACCAGTTGGTTTTTTACTAACTGTCCCACTATTATTTTTTTATGAGGAAAAGAATTACTTATAAATTATCCCCACCTTCTTCTGTAGTTTACAGTATTTTCTCCTAGATATGTTTGGGAAATATCACGCTGCAGATATTTAGACTCATGGCTCCCAGGAATGATGCATAATTGCATTGACTGACAGAACATGGATTTGGAGAATAAAGAGGAAGACCACATTGTTCACTGCAGTTGAAAGCCAGTATAAATTCTCAATTTCTAATGCTGATTCTTAGAGAAGATTAGACTAAACACAGAGACTGAGACTACTAATAACTGAGAAAGATTTTGGCTTAGAGAGTGTGTATGTGAGAGGGAGGGAGAGAGCTTCAGATGATAACAGTGATTGTAGTGTAAAGAAGAGGGTACAGACAAAAAAAAAAAGAAATCTTCAGGTGACATGGGACATGAAAAAGTGACTCTTTTTATGCAAGATACCTAGGGAAGGTGTGGACTGCCTACATTTTCTACACTGAAGTGTATATCACAGAACACATTTCATTCACTCTGAGAAAAAGAGAAAAGGAGGAAGGAAATGAAAAAAGGAAAGAGGGCAACATTTTAGGGTTGATGGAGACTGTGTGGTTATTATGTGATGATTCTTCATGATCTTAATGAACAAAAACAATAGAATCCATTCTACACTAGCCTTCTGTTTTGTCGTCATTGCCTGCTGTTTGGATTTACCAGATTCAAGTGTACATCCTCTAAGAACTTCCCAGTGGAAAAGGGCAGAGGGTCTCATCTCCCAGGGCCACTGAAACCATGACCATTGTCATCCCAAGGCTCCAGCAGCATATAAAATCTCTTCTTCATCTACTTTTAAAATCGGACCTGGTTGATAACACAGGTTTTAAGTTCACCTATGATCTGGAAATGTTTTTAAAGATTTAATTCTCTGTTGTTTTAGAGTCTGAGGACTTTTTATAGCATCAAAGCAATTGAGATTAGAAAGAAATGACTGGATTTTCATATTCTATTTTTTGAAAGAGTGATATATTTCCCTTCTCTTTTTCCTTGTGCCCACCAATGAGAAGTACAAAATGAGATGTTATCTTTGAGACTGTGTGTGTAGGGAAAACAATAATACAATAATAGTAATTTTCCCACCCAACACTAATAGAAAATTGGAAGTGTGAAAGTTTTAGTCACTCAGTTGTGTCTGACTCTGCGATCTCATAGACTGTAGCCAGTCAGGCTCCTCTGTTCATGGAATTCTCCAGGCAAGAATACTGTTAGTTGCCATTCCCTTCTCCAGGGGATCTTCCTGTCCCAGGGATGGATCTGGGTCTCTTGACTGTAGGCAGATTCTCTACCATCTGAGTCATAAGGGAAGCCCATTAGAAAAGTAGCAGTGTTCATTTTTTCATAAAGTTTATGTTCCTATGACCAAGCAGCAGTGTTGAAAGCAGAGACATCACTCTGCCTAAAGGGTCTGTATAGTCAAGGCTATAGTCTTCCCAGTATGGTTGTGAGAGGTGGACTATAAAGAAGGCAGAGTGTCAAAGAATTGATGCCTTCAAACTGCTGTGCTGGTGAAGACTCCTGAGAGGTCCCTGGACAGCCAGGAGATCAACCAGTCAACCTTAAGGGAAATCAACTCTGAATAATCATTGAAAGGATAAATGCCAAAGCTGAAGTTCCAGTATTTTGGTCACCTGATGTGAACACCTGAGTCACTAGGAAAGTTTCTGATGCTGGGAAAGACTGAAGGCAGAAGAAGAGGATATCAGAGAATGAGATGGCTGGATGGCAACACCAATGTAATGAACATGAACTTGGGCAAAATTCGGGAGATGGTGAAGGACAGGGAGGCCTGGCATCCTGCAGTCCATGGGGTTGCAAAGAGTCAGACATGACTGGGAGACTGAACAACAACATGTTCTTAAAATAACAGTTCATTTTGAGATTTAAATTAATTAAATATGTAAGATAAGAGGTTGCTGCTGTTTACATAGCAACTATACTACAATATTTAGTTGTTTATAGACTCCACCTGCTCACTATTTAATTAAAATAAAGGATCAGCTTTCTTCTTACTCATATTTTCCTTTCAATTACATTGTTGATTATGTGTGCATTACGAATAGGTAAACTTAAGCAGATGTTTAAAAGTGAAGTGGCTTTAAAAATGTAAATTATGCTTTAAGATTATTCCACCATTCATTTAGGGATTTTTTCCCCAATGTTATTTTCAATGTTTTTTTTTCTTCTCATATTATCTCACATCCATTTTCTTCACAGTAATAATTGGTTGTTTTATTGCTTGTCTAACAGGTCTTTTTTTCTCCTTGTATAAATTCCTCCTTTGCTTCTTTATTTCTAATTCATTAAAGACATTCTTCCTTCTTCGTAGGCCTAGATTCAAATGACTCTTTCATACATAAATAATAAACTTAATCTTACTCTTCTATGTTTATTTATAGCTGTAGCAATAATACCAGCTCTTACATTTATGAAATGCTAGTTCTATCTAGTAATTGCTCAATTTAATGGCAAATATATTTCTTTTCTAGTACAATAGGAACTACATTATAATGAATTATTAAAATTAAAATTTTATTTATTCTGTTCCCAAAACACAGTCTAACAATCTTTCTGACCAAATCAGTCTTTGGTGTGTTTGCTGATAGCCATTTAATAAATCAATGATCCTCTTTAGCCTTTACTTAGAAATTTTTCAGACACTTAATTATTTTTACATAGCTTATGGGGACAGAATAACAAGAACAAACAAACATGCTGTATGCATTAAAACTTCTCCGAGCTCTGTGTTTGAGTTTGGCTAGCCTATCAGGTATAATCATCAGTGCTGAGGAAAAGTGAATATTTCATGTCAGCAAGAAAATGAGTCTCCTAAGTGTGAAGTGAGAGAATCAACTCCTAGCAGGTTGACAAGAAGGCTAGGGTCCCTGAGGCGGCAAAAGGGCTCTGAGGCTCTCAAACTGGAGATAGAGGTCTGGAATTCTCAAGGAGGAAAGGACAAACACCTTTTTTCCCCTCTACATTCCTTAGTCTTATTCACATAAAACGTTTTTTTCTTTAAGCCTGGAACTGATGACTCCACAACAAGCAACTCAGTTTAAACTTTGTACTAAGGATTTTATAACAACAATGTATCCTCCTTGAGGACAATTTCTCCTTCCTGAAAGAAAAGTGAAGTCGCTCAGAAAAGTGAAGTCGCTCAGTCGTATCCGACTCTGTGACCCCATGGACTGTAGCCTACCAGGCTCCTCTGTCCACGGTATTTTCCAGGCAAGAATACTGGAGTGGGTTACCATTTCCTTCTTCAAATCCTGCTATCCTAAAATTTAAATTGTGGGAGGGAGTCTGGTAAAATCTTTACAACCTTGAGACATTCTTCTGATTTATTGTAATAACTAATTAAAAAAGTATATAACTCCCTTGCTAGCACTAGTGAGGGAGGCACTCTCTGTCCCCCTTCTGATGTCTATGTCAGAAGCTTTCTCTGTCTCTTTTCATACTTTAATAAAACTCGCCACATAAAAGCTCTTGAGTGATCAAGCCTGGTCCCAGGTCCCGAAGCTAAATCTTCTTGGAGATCAAGAAATTGGACACTGTTCACCATAATCATTTTGGGGGCTTTCCGGGATCTTCAGGACAAGGTAAGAACACTCAGAGCTCCAGCCTCTCTGCTTTTTCAGTACGCACATTTTCTGCTTTACTTTACTAACTCTACGGTGTGCTGTGTGAATGAATGACATGTCCTGCGTGATGCAAGCATTGAGCCCTGCTCTGTGGTTTTGCGGCACCTCATAAAGACTGAAGGCAGCCCCCAAAAGGGGAGCCTTGTCTCTGCCAATGCCAAGAGACACCCAGGGTCCCTGTGAGGGGTGCAACCAGAAATGGGCACAGTGTGTGGACCAAACTTTCCTTCCTTGGTCAGCTTTTCCTGGTCTCTTTGACCATTTCATAATTGCATGGGAAATTAGAAATACTAACCTAATCTTCTGGATCACTGACTTTCAAGGGACCAGTGATCCATGCTGTTACTATGTACTTTTACTTAGACCCCAAGTAAGGAAGCGCCTAGCCTTGCTAGGAGCCGAAAGTTACTAGAAGCACGTATGGAGTGAGGTGGAGCCCTAGGAACATCTCTCAGGCTAGAAGTTACTCTTGGCTGCCTGTCTCAGGGGCCAGCAACCTAAAAGTGAGTCTTTGTCATGACTGTGCCTCCTGTCTATATGGACAGAAGCACTGCAGGTGACCATGAGGTTTTTGAGGACACAGATCAGGAATTGTGGAATCTGGTCAGACTGGAAATGCAATGGGCTTCTTCCTTTGGTAGCGCTAGCTCTTAGTGGACCAGAAGAGGCTCTCTGATGGGTTTTGTCTCAACTCTTTAGATATTCCTTTTGTGGAATCTGTGGAAACGAGCTGGAAGGATTGACCCCAATAGCTCGAGAACAAAAATCACTTTTTCCTCGCTGGCCAACCCTCCACCACCTCTTTTGCTATCACATATACTGGTGTGGTGACACTCAGGAGGGACATCTTGGTTGTTATTTGTCTCTTTATGACTCACCCAGTCTAATGCAGTCAGGGCTATACTCAGGAATGTGCACAGGCACACGGAAGATGGGTGCTTCCTGTAGTAGTCCTAGCTTGGGAACCATTCTGGGAAATTACTCTGGCAAATCAAACAAAGGTCTTGGTGGTACGGAATTAAGTCAATCTAGGATACCATCAGGTCTACCCCTGGTGCATCTCCACCCCGCCTCAGTCATAGAACTGGGATGGATGAGTAAGACACCTGCGTCGGTAAGGGACAGACTAAGTCTGACCAGGGAAAGAAAGCTTTGGTGGAGATTCTGCTCTGCCTCCATCTAAAGCAGGGAAGGACGCTTCTGATGGAACAAAGCCAAGGCTGCGGACGCTGCTTCTTTCTCTCTTATAGATCCGAGCTATCAGTTCCAGAACCGCTTCTTTAAAATGTTATTTTAAAAAAAGCTGAGACAAGTTTGATCCCCCAAATTTAAAAAGACATGCCTGATCTTCTTCTGTGATACTTAATGGCCACGATATCCTTTGGAAGATGGGAAACACTGGCCTGTTAAAGTGAAGTGAAGTGAAGTCGCTCAGTCGTGTCCGACTCTTTGCGACCCCATGGACTGTAGCCTATTGGGGCCTGTTAAAGGATCTTTTAATTATGATACTGTTTTACAACTTGACCGGTTTCACAGAAAAGGGAAATGGGTAGAAGTACCTTATGTGTGTTCTTTATCTCTCCGCAAGACATGCCAGACTTATGTCCTAAGGGTGCAGATTTATGAGTGAAAGCTTCCGCTGCCTCCTGTTCTCTTATTTTGCCCCTTTATCCCTTTATCTGGGGCTCCCAACTGAAAAGGCTGAGAGTTAGGGCACCCTTCCAGGAGGGGCTGCCTCAGTGTCAGTAGAAATTCAGGCACTAATTGCAGCTGAGACTATCTAGAGGATCCAAAAGGTACGCAGAATCCTTTACGGGACTAACTTTATGACTTACTTGGAGAGAAGTAATGCATGTCTTGGGACAGACACTAACTCCTGACTTGAGAGCTTGAGTTTGGGGGGAAGCTACTACTTTTGGAGATGAATGGCTTGAACGTGAGACAAAGGGAAAGAGGGAACATGAAATAGCCCTCCTTCCTACTGGGAGCCAAACGGTTTCCATAACAGAGCCACTTTGCCAGATGTATTCTTGAAAGACTTAAGCAAGCGCAAACTAAGACTAAACTATGCTAAGTTGGCTGACATAGCATAGGGAGAGAAGGAAATTCCTGATAAATTCCTAGATAGATTTTGGGAGGCTCTCCACAAGTTTACGGATGTTGATCTTGAAATTACAGAGGGAGACATGATCTTAAAAGATAGATTTCTCACTCAGTCAGCTCCAGATATCTGCTATAAGTTATGAAAACAGACATTTGGACCAAATCAGTCTTTAAAAAACTGTTGTAGCTGGCTCAGATGGTATATTATGGCAGAGAATATGAGGCGGAAAATAAGAGGCAAAAAAAAGAACCAGGCAAAAGACTGATGCCCCAACAATGGCTGTTAGACCTGCTCTAAAACAGCTTAAGAAAAGTGCCCAGAGGGACCCAGGTAAAAAGGGATGGGCTTGCTGTTACTGTGGAAAGGAGGGGCCTCTCAAGCGGGATAGTTCTCAGACTTCTAAGCTGTCCCCGGCTCCATGTCCAGTCTCCAAAGGACCATGATGAAGAAGAGACTGCCCTCCAAGGTGTAGACCCCAGAGTCGGACTCTTAAGACAATATGGAGGGAAGGTGTCCGGGGGTCCCCACACAAGCTCCCGTCCTACTTACACTTGAGGAACCCTGGGTATTAATAACTGTGGAAGGCCAACCAGTCCATTTCTTTTGGGCACTGGGGCAACTTTCTCTGTGCTCACTGAGGGCCCTGGCCCACTTTCCTCCCTATCCACTACCGTAAGGGGACTTTGTGGATGAGTGAGTAAAGTGTCCGATTCTTTGCGACCCCCTGGACTGTAGCCTACCAGGTTCATCTGTCCATGGGATTTTCCAGGAAAGAATACTGGAGTGGGTTGCCATTTCCTTCTCCAGGAGATCTTCCCAACCCAATGATTGAACCTGGATCTCCCACGTTGTAGGCAGACGCTTTACCATCTGAGCCACCAGGGAAGTCATCCTTTAAGTGGAAACTGGGACTCTGTGCTGTTTTCTCATGAGTTTCTAATTGTGCCAGAGTCTCCCTCACCCCTTCTGGGGAAGGATATACTGAGGTCCAGGCCTCTGTTTTCATGAATATGGAACCAGCTCTTTTTAATGGAAGAAAATGTAAATCCTAGAGTGCGGGCTGATGAAAAAACTGTGGGTCGAGCACAAAATGCTGTTCCTGTTGTTATCAAGCTCAATGACCCTCACCTGTTTTCATATCAAAAGTGGTATTAACTAAAGCCCGAGGTTAATGAATGGACAAAATCTTACTGTACTGACTTATGATGTGAGTGGGATCTTAAATTCTTGTACTGACTTATGATGTGAGTGGAATCTTAAATTCTAAAGTTCAGAGCAACAATGCTCCATCTTTAAAGCTGCTGTAACTCAAGGGGTGTCAAAAGCTCTAGGAATAGAGTACCACTTACATTCCTCCTTGAAACCCCAATCTTCAAAAAAAGTTGAAAAGGCTAATGACATTATTAAAAGACACCTGTGTAAGCTAATTCAGGAAATACAAGACAGTTGGTTTAAAGTTCTACCCATTGATTTAATGAGGGTTCAAACTGCCCCTAAGAAGAAGGGATTGTCTCTATGACAGACTGTTTTTGTACACAGTTACTGCTATAGAGCCTTAAAATTAACTATGTGACTCAGATTCTTGCTTTTCAACAAACATGACCAGGAAGTTAACTCCTGACCCAGACTTATGAGTCAAACTAGCCACTGTTTGTGGAGAAGGAAATGGCACCCCACTCCAGTACTCTTGCCTGGAAAATCCCATGGATGGAGGACCCTGATAGGGTGCAGTCCATGGAGTTGCTGAGTCAGACACAACTGAGTGACTTCACTTTCACTTTTCACTTGCATGGATTGGAGAAGGAAATGACACTCCACTCCAGTACTCTTGCCTGGAAAATCCTATGGATGGAGGACCCTGGTAGGCTGCAGTCCATAGGGTTGCTGAGTCAGATATGACTGAGCGACTTCACTTTCACTTTTCACTTTCATGCATTGGAGAAGGAAATGGCAACCCACTCCAGTGTTCTTGCCTGGAGAATCCCAGGGACAGAAGAGCCTGGTAGGAGGCCATCTATCGGGTCGCACAGAGTTGGACACGACTGAAGCGACTTAGCAGCAGCAGCAGCCGCTGTTTGAGCCAGGAACCAAGATGGGACTGAGAATCTAGGTGGGCTTGCTTCTGTTGACTCCAAGTCCTGAGTTTGACCATTTGACCCTCAAGACAGCACCTTCCTGTCCTGGACTCATCCCTATGCTACATTCCACAACTGGTCTAATTGTTGGGTCTGTCTGCAGAGCACTCCCCTCCTCATCAATTGAAGACATCCCACGGTAAGTTTCTCCACTTCTTGGAAAGGACTTTCTTCAACTCTGAGAATACTTTCACCAACAACAATCATATGTGACACCTCTTCTTGATTTGATGACATCTAACAATCTAAAGATGGAGTGACGTAACTATGGACATAATGTAACTTTTAATTTTGATTGTTTTAACTTGGTTTAATGACTATTTTGCTGTACATAAGAAGATACATGGGTCTAGATCTGGTGGTTTTCTACCTGATGTTATCAAATATGAGATGAGGTCATATGGCTAATTCCTAAAAAGGGATGCCTACTGTCTAATGCTCCCATATGCTGGGAAAAAATAGAGCCATCCTTAGAAGTTAGCCAACAACTTAGTTATAATGACTGGAAACACCTGGGATTTTTGCCTCAAGAAATATAAAATGCCATCATTCCTATTTTCCAATCCCAGTTTAGGTCCTCCTTTTGCCTGGCCAGGAACTGATTGGGACTGGATCCCTCAGTCATGGTGATTTACTCCAAATGGGACCTACTAGGTAAGTGGGCGTGGCTCATACTTATGGGCGTGGCTTCCCCCTGGCTGGATAGGAAGACGCACCCTAGGTCTAATCTTTACTCATGGCTTCATATTTTCAGAGCTTCCAGAGAAGCCTCATCTGCCACACCTTAAAACTCACTGGGCAAGATCTGTATTTCACTGGTGTGATTGTCTGGCTACAATATTCTTCCCTCTCTGGA
>SJYC01080549.1:0-15740 GCA_006408675.1 Madoqua kirkii | reverse complement strand
AGCTGCACCAGGAGGGCTTGTGCCATTATTCATACCCAGGGTTGTGCATATATACCAGATATGAGGACTAATGTTACTCACTTTACTAAACACACGAACAAGATGATTCAGGCTATGGATTCCTCTGAAGCCTCAGTTACCTCACTTTGGGAAATGTCAACTAGCTTCCCATGGTGGAAAACTTATCTTAATCATATTAATTCTAATTGTTCTGTTTTTACTGTTTGCTCCCTTCATCTGTAACTATGTAACTGGATTTGTTTCTAACCATTTGAAAGCTTTTAAATCACAAATGATTGTCCAGGCTCCCAGGAGCGCCACCTCCCCCAACTATTACCTGAGGTCCTCAGATTAGAGACCCTCAGTGTGAGGGTTAGGAGAATATGTTGCCTCAACAATTTAGGGACCACAACCCTCAAGAGCAGGAAGTGATTATGGAATGACAAGGATGCCCTTTTCCCTTGGCAACAGAGTTTTCCTAAAAGAAAAGAGAGTTAATTCCTAGGCAGGTTGCTAAGAAGTCCAGGATGCCTGAGGAGAGGAGAAAGGGGTCTGGAGCTCTGGAAGGAGAGATTGGGGTCTGGAATTCTCAAGGAGGAGGAAAGGACAAACACCTTTTTTTCCCCTCTACATTCCTTAGTCTTAGTCACATAAAGTTTTTCTTTAAACTCGGAACTGATGATTATACAACAAACTCAGTTTAAACTCTGTACTAAGGATTATATAACAACAATGTATCCTCCTTGAGGACAGTTTTTCCTTCCTGAAAACCTGACTAATCCTGATATCTTTAGAATGTATATTATGGGAGCGGGTCTGGTAAGATCTTTCTATTGTTAAGTTCTAATCATGCTATCCTAAAATGTAAATTGTGGGAGTGGGTCTGGTAAAACTGTTACAACTTGAGGCATTCTTTTGATTTACTGTAATAACTAATTAAAAAGGTATAGAACTCCCTTGCTAACACTAGTGAGGGGAGCACTCTCTGTCCCCCTTCTGATGTCTATGTCAGAAGCTTTCTCTGTCCCTTTTTCACTTTAATAAAACTCTGTTACACGAAAGCTCTTGAGTGATCAAGCCTGGTCTCTGGTCCCTGGAAGCTAAATCTTCTTCAGAGATCAAGAATCTGACACCTTTCGCCATAAGCTATCAGAAGTGATGGTAGTAAATTTGGGTGAAAATAAACAGCTCTTTACCATAAAATGCACGAAGTTTATAAAAATAAAGCAATGATAATATTGAGATTTTTATTTGTACAAAATGTTTTAAACAGGCATGAAAAATGTCAGTTAGAATGACATGCATTCACTCACACAGGCCTATGATTTGTCAGGCACTGTCCTAGATGCTGAAAATGGCCATCCAATAAGACTTAGGTCAGATGAAAATGGTGAAATTGAAGATTAGGATCTTCAAATAGATATGAAAAATGGTTCATTTTGAAAGTATAACTGAACATAGGTCAGTTTTTGTAATCATTATGTCATGACTTTGAATAAGAAATAAAAAGAACACATGGTATTAGTAAAGTCTTCCCAGAGAAACCAAACAGTAGTAATTGCTGGTGGATATGATTTTTCACTATGACCATAAAATAAACTGTCTAAGTATGTGGCAAATACCTCTACTATCTCTGAAATCCAAGAAAGCATTTGTGCTAAATACCAAAGCAAATACTGATTTGTTTCTTCAACACCCATTATTTCTGCATATCCGGGCAAGGTTTTTTTCTCCTGAAATTCTGATGTATTTGGAGGATTCTGTGTCAAGCGAAAGGAATAAGTGATGGTTCTGAACATTTTGACTAACTATGTGATTCATATGAAATGAAAGTTGACCTAGAAAGTATTGCCAAGGTTTACCAAACATAACCTGTTTACAAAATGTTGCTCTACATGTAAAGGAAAAAAATTTGTCACTGTTGAAGATACTCAGATAATGTGCTATACCTAAAACCCCCAAACTCTAAAATATAAAATTTATTTTCAACAATGACAGAAGCCAAAAGTAGCTTGAAGGTAAATATTTCAACTGATAAAAATAGTATAATAGTTTAGAAGTATATCATTTAGCATGTTTTATAAAATGTGTACCTTACTATTAAACTTTATATAGAATTAACTTATATATGTGACTATAAGCAATGGTATTAATATTCAAAGCACTTTCTCATTGAAGACATATGGAATAATTGTGATAAATTTTCCTCTTTAGAGTCTTATGTTTGGCCATTTTCCTTTACGAGTTGGTGGCACAAACCTGTTTGTCATCTGGGATAATAACACAACTCTTATTAGTGGTGGAAAGTAGTGTGTAACTGAGAGGAGTTCTGCTATGATTACAGCACACTGAGAATTTATTTTGGATAAAATTTAAAAGAAGCCTTTGAAAATAATTTAAAACTAATATTCTAATTTGCCAGGATTTTCCGGAGCTTGTTTAAATGTGGGAAATTCAGTCTAGAAACGTATTTGAACAGGCTCACCTCGGTACATAGCACTATCTGTTTCTTACCAGCTCTGTGGCTTCCTGTGCAAGAACTTTGGCTTCTTGGGCAACTTTCTCAGCTTCGTCGATATAGTCCTTAATGTTGCTGTAAGCGTTGAAGGCTGCAGTGGCATTGAAGGAGATGTTTTTAGCCTCATCAAGGATTCTGTAGGGATTACCCAAAAAGAGAATATCAGAGGAGTTAGTACTCCAGTGAAGAATATTTGAAGAACTTACTTGTAACAAATAAGGCTTCTGAATGATCAAGGCCAATATAATAATGATAATCCCAAATTATAGTGAGGTCTCTACTAATTGTATTATATGGTAGCTTTCATATTCCAAAATAACCAAGCTAGAACTATTATAATAAAATGAATTATATATGAATTTTTCCCAGGGTCTTCAAACATTAATATTTTCCTTTGTATCAAGAATATTAAGTTTTGAAACAGAACCTTGCACATGGAGCATATTAAATCCATATTTATTTATGAAAATTATTCTTGGGGTTAATACACCTATTTTATTATAACAATCCCCAAATTGAGGGGAAGCAAACCACTTATATTGAGAAGGCTGTTTACTAGTCAAACACACCTCACTAGTGGCCCATCCCCCATGGACCCATATAAGAATACCAGTTATAATAAGCTATTATTTCACAGGGCAGTACTGAAACAGTAGTGCCTTCATGGAGTTTGAAAGCGAAAAATAAAGACTTAAAGGCTATGTATGAAATCACCAGTTTTTATTCCAATCCGAAAGAAGGCAATGCCAAAGAATGTTCAAACTACTGCACAACTGTACTCATCTCACACACTAGCAAAGTAATGCTCAAATTCTCCAAGCCAGGCTTCAACAGTATGCGAACTGTGAACTTCCAGATGTTCAAGCTGGATTTAGAAAAGGCAGAGGAACCAGAGATCAAATTGCCAACATCAGTTGGGTCATTGAAAAAGCAAGTGAATTCCAGAAAAACATCTACTTCTGCTTTATTGACTATGCCAAAGCCTTTGACTGTGTAGGCCACAACAAACTGTGGAAAATTCTTGAAAGAGATGGGAAACTGACTTGCCTCCTGAGAAATTTGATTGCGGTCAAGAAGCAACAGTTAGAACTGGACATGGAACAACAGACTGGTTCCAAATTGGGAAGGGAGTATGTTAAGGCTGTATATTGCTACCCTGCTTATTTAACTTATATGCAGGGTACATCATGAGACATGCTGGGCTGGATAAAGCACAAGCTGGAATCAAGATTGGCAGGAGAAATATCAATAACCTCAGATATGCAGGTGACACCACACTTATGGCAGAAAGCAAAGAAGAACTAAAGAGCCTCTTGATGAAAGAGAAAGAGGAGAGTAAAAAGTTGGCTTAAAACTCAACATTCAGAAAACTAAGGTCACGACATTTGGTCCCATCACTTCATGGCAAATAAATGGGGAAACAGTAGAAACAGTGAGAGACTTTATTTTGGGGGGCTTCAAAATCAATGCAGATGGTGACTGCAGCCATGAAATTAAAAGATGCTTGCTCCTTGGAAGAAAAGCTATGACCAACCTAGACAGTATATTAAAAAGCAGAGACATTACTTTGCCAACAAAGGTCCATCTATGGATTTTCCAGTAGTCATGTATGGATGTGAGAGTTGGACTATGAAGAAGGCTGAGCACTGAAGAATTGACACTTTTGAACTGTAGTGTTGGAGAAGACTCTTGAGAGTCCCTTGGACTGCAAGGAGATCCAACCAGTCCATTCTGAAGGAGATCAATCCTGAACATTCATTGGAAGGACTGATGCTGAATGTGAAACTCCAATACTTTGGCCACCTGATATGAAGAACTGACTCATTGGAAAAGACCCTGATTCTGGGAAAGACTGAAGGAGGGAGGAGACAGGTATGACAGAGGATGAGATGGTTGGATGGCATCACTGACTCAATGAACAGGAATTTGAGTAAACTCCAGAGTTGGTAGTGGACAGGGAGGCCTGGCGTGTTGCAGTCCATGGGGTCG
This sequence comes from Madoqua kirkii, assembly GCA_006408675.1. Lineage (NCBI taxonomy): Eukaryota > Metazoa > Chordata > Mammalia > Artiodactyla > Bovidae > Madoqua > Madoqua kirkii. The sequence continues at coordinate 11,233 of SJYC01080549.1, read as the reverse complement.
CAGAGAGTTGGACAAGACTGAGCAACTGAACTGAACTGAACTGAACTGAACCAATGCAACGGCATTTTCAAAAGCAGTCCTTTAACAATAAATAGTTTTGATTTCATTAAAATTATTAAACTGAAATTTGGAGCAGAATGTGTGTTTATATATAACTATTTAAAATGCTAATAAGGCAACTGCTGTGCTCTCTAATAAAGAACAAAATATTTTTTCTAAGTGTAGCCTAAGGCAATGTTCGCTCCCCACCATGCAATATTTGAATTCGCTTTTAACTCAGACTTTTGATGCTGCTCCAGTAGAGCTTTGTCCACACCCTTCTAATTAGGCTTTTCCACAGAAAGGCCCTGCAGTTTGTATGTTAATAATTACAGAAATCAAGATTTGAAAGCAACTCTCAACCATTTCTGCTAGTCAGAACTTTTGGACAAGTGTCAAGATACATAGACATTTCCCACCACAAATGACATACCCATCAAGGACAGCAGACGAATCATTTAACTGAGCTGCATGGCTGTCAGCCTGGGACACCTTCTCAGCCAGCTTCCTGTCCTTTATTTCTTGGGAGAGGTTATCTATTTTCTCTTTCAGATCCTTGGACATGGGTGGCAATTTAGTTTGAATGTCTTCAACGTACTGATATGCAGAGAAAAGAAGGCATTTTAAAATAAGTGCATCCAGCTTCCTCTAATTTATTAACATCTCTTGGAGATATAATTGCACATGCTTAGGTTCTTAGAACACTTAAAATTTACTAACCTAGCCAAAAAAAAAAAAGTATAGCGAATAAAAGCTATTATTCAATGGAAGAGATTAGAAAATATATGAAAGGAATTTATACCAGAAGAATCTAACAATCTTTTTTTAAAAAAATGCTACTTCATAGGTTTAAATGCATAAATGATAGTCATTAGGATCTTTTAGACTATTTGCATTTCTGTTACCATATGTCATCATATATTAGCATCTACTGAATGAAACAGCATGTTGAAAGTCTGTTTGTATCTTTACATTTCTTGTTTAACTAATGTTATATGAATACTGAAGCAGATTGTAAGTTCTGTACTAGGAATAACAAATGCCCTTCATCACTGTGAAAAAAAATACAGGTTGGTGTGAATGTGCGAGTACCCTCATTACTGAGAGAATAATGTGAAGTTTTAATTGTTACCAATGGGTGGGCACAATAGAATAAGACAAAAACAACTTTACACTCAAAAGAAAGTAACAATATTTGCTTATACTACTGAATTTCTCACTGGTTCCTATTCAAGAGCACTTACATCATTATCATCGTTTAACTTTGGGTTTCATAAAATACTCACGACTATAACTGAGTTGATTTCATCTACAAGATGACTGGCTTCATCAAGTATGTCATTGCCTTCTTTTAAAGTGTTCTCAGTTTGTCGTTTGCCACTTTCTATAGCCTCCTTCTTTTTCTGTAAGACAGTATAAACAAAACATCAAAATGTCCTTTTGGGAAAACCCTAGCTAGCCCTATATTCCTGGCTTTCCTGAGCTGTCTAATCAAGGCTTTGCAATCAAGATATGTCATGTTGACCATGAGATTACATGAGAATGATAAAAACTACCCAGCCAACCCTTCGAGCCTTACTTTATTTTAAATATCTGTACAGGTGCTTTCTTTTTTCTATTGTGAGAAAGTCAAACAAGAGAATGGTGGCTGATGTGATGGTAGCTGAGGAATGAAAAAAAGATTTTTAAAGCAAGATGGACATCCATTTTAACTGAAATGTAAGTGTTGAATATGCATTACCGAGCATGTGGAAGTATGCTGAATTACATTGGAACTAGACATTAAATTCCAGAATCTGTGTCCAAATGAATATTTTCTGAGCATAAATGTGAGCAGATTTATTCTATGGGAGTTCTATAAAAACTGGAAGAAGCGGGATTTTAAAAGGAACTGAGGGGATGTACTTTTCAAAAAAAAAAAAAAAGAGAAATTCTCACATGGAAGAATAAACTTAATGGACTGTTCCATAAAAAAGAGAGCAGACTCTAATTTTTCTTTGAAACTGATAGCTTGTCTTGAAACCACATGAAACTCACTCCTAGTCTAGAAGAGTAAAATCAACTGGAAAGAAATGGTGCTATTTCTCCATTTGGAGTATAATTTTGCCTTCTTTTTCTTTCTGTTTATGACACATTCTTTCAATCACCTTTTTCTGCCTATGGATTTAACTGCATCGATTAGAAATTTAAGCCTTGCCATTTATGCCTTTTGAGATAAATAATAATGCTATATATATTCATTTAAATTTCAATATGGGCCAGGCAGTTTATCAGCTTTTCTCACTTAATTCTACATTAGCTCTATAGGTCCTGTGTTTATCATCTTTTAACTGAATAGAAAATTCTACAAGTGAAGTGATTTACCAAGGTCACATAGTATAGTTAAGACGTGAATCCCAGTCTACCTAAGGGTGGGCTTTCCCGGTGGCTCAGTGGTAAAGAATCTGCCTTCCAACTCAGGAGACATGGGTTTGATCCCTGGTGCGGTAAGATGCCCTGCAGTAGGAAACGGTTTACTCCAGTATTCTTGCCTGGGAAATTCCATGGACAGAGGGACCTGGTAGGCTACAGTCCATGGGGTGGCAATGAAGTCAGACAGGATGTAGCAACTAAACAACACCCACAGCTACCTAAGGACAGAGTCTCGGTCTTCAGTTGTGACAGCACTGACTTTCCACTTGTGGAAACCACATTTATTTGCACTGGGACAGTGCTAATTTCACACTCTGCTTTCTCTAGCTCTTCACCAATCACTTCAATTTGCTGCTGGTACACACATATTATTTCTGCCTCTGAGTCGCCCTTCTTCAGTTCCCTGCCTGGGAGGAAACGTCCTTCATTTAGCCTCATGTAAAATGTATATTCCCTCAGTACTCAAAATATGGCCCACTGACCAGCAGAATCGGCATCACCTGGAAGCTTCTTAGAAATGCACAATCTTAGTGCCTTTTGGGAACTACCAACTTGGAATCTATATTTAACAAGAACCCCAGGTGACTGACCTACACAACAAAATTTGAGAGAAATTTGCTTGGAATACAGCCTTGCACACAGTAAACACTACAGAATTGTTAACTGTTATAATTACTTTATTTTCTTTTTCCTAGCACTCATTTATCTGAATTATATTTATAGAGTGGCCATAAATGATAAAAACATAAATAATCATATTTTATTTTTTATATAGCTTGAATCATCTTGATTGCTTCTTCTAAGAGCTGCTAAAAGTACAAGTTATTTAATGACAATCATTAATATCAATTCATCACAACATGCATGCATAAGTATGGGATGAAATGTATAGTCTCGAGCCTACGGGCCTAGTCTCTCTCATACCTAGTGGACGAAGGGTAACATTGAATTCATCAAGCAATATGATGAGAACATGTTACTTATTATGTATATTATTAGCCCATGCTCCAGTTTATGATCATATTATATACTTATTTATTGGTTTAGTGACTTTCTTACTATAATATAAATTTCTTTAAACAATCTTTGTATCTCTGTATCTCCAGTACCTAGAAGAGTTTCCTCAATAAATAGTTGTTTGCACTTATGACTTCTGTTTCATTCAACTACTTCCCACACCAGCTAAATCAGAGAAATTTCAATCTCCCTTCATGAACAACAAATAGAGAGAGGTAGTGCTGATATGCCTGGTTATAAGTCATATCTTATGTTTCAAGTTCTGACATCTTTCCACAACTATGAATTCTAGCCCTTAGCTTTTATATAAACCGATTTAAAGTTGACCACGGGTAGACACTCAGGAATCTTTCTTCAGCATGGTTTGTTTGTATTTGTGAATTAAGGTAACTTAAAATGCTCTATCAATAGAAGGGAGAATATTTCCACCCATATCTGAGGTGAAGAGCTCCATTCTTCTTGTTTTCAATTAAGCAGTGAGTTAGAATCTTTCTGGGCTTCCCTGGTAGCTCAGCTGGTTAAGAATCCATTATAAAAGCTCTATCTGAGTTACTTTCGGGAAACCATTGTTCTGCAAAGATCACAATGTGTTTTTAATCACATTGAAGCAGGAATGATCTAGGGATTAAGGCAATTTCAGTGGTGGCTAATTTCAGATTAGTCACTAATGAAATCTAGTTTTGTATCAAGGAAAGAAGAATGTATCTGGAGTGCCTAAATACTGATTAAAGTATTGATATAACATTTATTTGTGTTTGCTTTATGATACTTTATTCATTGAGAGAGAACATTTCTATTCTGTCTTTGTGCCCAACACTGTTCTCAGCCCTGGAGATACAGCAGGCCAGAAAACACGTTGCTCATGGCTTGGCTGGAGGGTAAAAATGAATAAGTTAATGTCTAATATATTTTTAATGATGAGTGCTATAAAAATAAATAAAGAGAGGGAATGTAGGATATAAAATACTTAAGATAGGAAGCTTTGAGTATTTGAAGAGCAAAAACAGGGCTTGTGATTACAGAGAATTTTCTCCCAGACTTCCCTGCTGGCTCAGATGGTAGAGTCTATCTGCAGTGTGGGAGCCCTGGGTTCAATCCCTGGGTCAGGAAGATCCCCTGGAGAAGGAAATGGCAACCCACTCCAGAATTCTTGCCTAGAGAATCCCATGGATGGAGGAGCCTGGCAGTCTACAGTCTATGGGGTTGTAAAGAGTTGGACACGGCAGAGCAACTTCATAAACAAATTCTCCCAGTATATACCACAAATATATTGTTAAGTGACTTTCATTAGACAACAAAGTTGTTACATTTCTACTTTTAACTTCAAATTAGATCTTAATTCATTCCAGAGCTTTGTAAGTTTAAAACTCTTTGTTTTTGCTGGGTTTTTTTGAGGGGTAGATTAAGAAGATACAAAAGATATCTCTCTGTCTATTTTTATCTAGCAACTCATTCTTTACTTCCCGCAAAATCCTTCCTATTCCAGGTTATAATGGTCCCTTTGGGGACAGAATGCTCAATACATGTTGCTTTGCTGAATTGAATTGATCATCTTTTTGCCCCTCAGCCCACAGTCTCCTCTACCTTTTTTCCATCGGTGGAAATGGCCTTCTAGTCCTGTGCTGTTCTAGAAGGTTGCATTCAAAGTCTTCTTCTATGAACTGGGCCATTTCCAGAGCCATCTTCTGCTACAGACTTTTATGAAGCTTACAAATGACTGTTATTGCTCTATTTGACATTTCCTAAGATCACACTTTGGGAGTTCTGTGTTTCTGCTCATGCGGTACCATCATTTCTATCAACTTCTATCATGCCCTCATTTTAGTGTTTGATTCTCTCAGCTCATACTAATCACAGTGTGTCATGTCTGACTCTTTGAGACCCCATGGACTGTAACCCAGGTTCCACTGTCCATGGGATTCTCCAGGCAAGGATACTGGAGTAGGTTGCCATTCCCTTCTCCAGTAGATCTTCCCAACCCAGGGATTGAACCCAAGTCACTGGCATTGCAGCAGATTCTTGACCAGCTGAGCTACTAGGGAAGCTCAATGAAAGGTTAGAATTCCTGCATTTTTAGGAATTTGTAAGTTCTCTGAGGCCAGGAATCATTTCTATTTAGTCTCAAACACCCTGGTTACCAACAGCACCTTGACAATGGTAGGCATCTAACAGACAGTTGTATATTATCCTGCCTGCTTTCTAGTCTTATATTATTATAAGACTAGGATTTGAGTTTACATGAACCACTCAGAAAGTCCTCAAAATAAAATTTTAACCCATGACTCCAATATTTCAGTTGCTTCTGATAGCTTTCAGGACAAACCCAAATTTCTTAGCTCAGTCTCAGAATGCAGTTCTCTTATAACTCAAGCTTCTGGACCCCCTGTCTTTGTTGGCTTTCTGTCCACTCACTAGTTCACAGGCAGTCTTTCTAGTCCTATCACATCACTGACATTTCTCCAAGTGTCTTCCCTTTTCCCCTTCTGTGTGTCTGCATTTATTTTCCTATTTCTGCAATGTTCTTCCTCTTCTACTTTGACCAGTTAGAGCTTAGGCTTCACGACTTAGCACATGTGTCTGGCCCATGAAGCCCTTCCTAAATCCAGGTGTGATTTTGATGCCCTTCCTTCACAAACCTCCAACAGAACCTCTGTAGGGCACAGACTAGTTAAATTGGGTGGATTTTGCACTAAGTACAAGTCACTGGAAGTCATCAGAGATGGTGTTTTATTCATCATATAAACATCAGTGACTTTCAAGCTTAAGGCTGCATCTGTAGCATTGGTAGGATTTAAAAAACACAGGTGCAGGCCTCCAACTCCCAGTTTCTGAGCTGATAGATTTGGGGGGACCTGAGAACCTATATTATTAAGTGCCTAGGTGATGCTAATGCTGCTGTTCCAAGGACCGCACCATGAGCATATCAGTGTTTGATACACTCAGTTTTTGTTTAGTACATTCCTTGAACTTATGGGAATGATAAATGATAAATTGATAATGATAAATTCCTTGAACTTAGGGGCTTGATAAATGTTTTCACATAGTAAAAATTAAATGCTTATTTTCTTATAATAAAAAAATGCCTTGTTCTTAATTACATCACCTTTTTGTGGGCACAGTCTCAATGAAGTCATTTATTTAAATTACAACATGGGATGACCCTGAGGGATGGGGTGGGGAGGGAGGTGGGAGGGGGGTTCAGGATGGGGAACAAATGTACACCCATGGCTGATTCATGTCAATGTATGGCAAAACCACTACAATACTGTAAAGTAATTAGCCTCCAATTAAAATAAATTAATTTAAAAAATAATAAAATTAAGGACAAAAAAAAGAGAATTAAACCACATATTTCAATTTGGTAAAGAAAAATTTCTCCTGTACCCAAGTGTCTCCTCTCTCCCCAGCCTTCCCAAGGATCCTGATTAGAACACACGAGGGAGGCTCCAGGAGGGTGTAAGTGACCTGCGCATCTGAGCATGGAATTAACTAACTTCCAATGAGAAATACAGAAAGATGAGGCTGGGAATAATGCAACTTGACAGCTTTCAATGAAACGTTAGTTACAAAAGTATTTTATCCTGTTTATCATTTTAACTCTACTAAAGCACAGATTTGAATTCCTATACAGTTTTCTAATGAGAAAACATTTGTAACATTAAATACATCTATTTTTCCACGAAGAACAGAAAGCACCCTTGCATTTTGTTTTCTGTAATTTAGAATTCTTCATTCCATCCGTTTTGTTCAAAGAAAAGTATGAAGACTATGTTATCTATAGCAGCTAACTTGTTCGAGCTTCTGAGACTTGTGTGAAAGACACAGTCAAATAACACTACAATTGCCCTCAAAACCATAAGCCCTTTCTCAGGAAGATCATAAAGTTATTTATTTAAATAAAATCTGTACTGAGTGACTGAACTGATGCAAAATCAAAACTTTGGATTTCAACCATTTGACTTTTTATCTACCAAGTATTGTCAATATTCTCTAGTTTCTGTCATGTAAATAAAGTTATTACAAAGATCACAAAATGAACAACCAAATACTTTTTTCCTAGCAAAGGCAGCCAGTGGTTTCCAGCATTCGTAAATATGTATAGGTGGTAGCTCTTCCAAAACTACGCTGAAAGAAAAATCAGGTAATCTTGTTTTACCTCATAACTCATGGTTTTAAAACTCAAACACAATCATTTACCTGCTGCTTAATTCTAAGTAGTAACAGTAAAATTCCGTGCTCTTAGACGTTATCTATATGCACAGCATGATACTCAGCTACAATCAAATCACCATCACAAAACTTCTCGAGTCAGTTATATAAACTACTATCTATTTAGCCCGACTTCTGACTACATTTTAAAAGAAGTAACTCAATACCCTAAGAGTTTAACTTTCACATGTTTTGCAGGACATGAACTACTAATGTCAGCCTACCCTTAAAATAGAATAGTTCAACTAATTTTAGACTCAAGTGTTATAACGCATCATAGCTGCCAGCCAGCAGGGTACCTGAACTGTAGCAGCAGCATAAGCAGATTCACCAAAGCAAACTGTCAGATTGCTGAACTGTGAGCTACCCCATGCAAGCCCACGCAGGAGGTCCACATGTTGTCCATATGCAAAACAACAGGACTTACCAATAATGTGCCCCTGGGAAAGAAATGTCCAGGGCCCTATTTATTTAAATAGTATCTATAATATGCAGTGGTTCAAAAGTGTCAAAAGGAGGTAACATAAAAAGATTACTATCATATACATAAACAATGTTCAAACGACTGCACAGTTCAATTCAGCTCAGTCGTGTCCGACTCTTTGTGACCCCATGAATCACAGCACACCAGGCCTCAATGTTCATCACCATCTCCCGGAGTTCACTCGGAACTCACATCCATCAAGTCAGTGATGCCATCCAGCCATCTCATCCTCAGTAGTCCCCTTCTCCTCCTGCTCCCAATCCCTCCCAGCATCAGAGTCTTTTCCAATGAGTCCACTCTTTGCATGAGGTGACCAAAGTACTGGAGTTTCAGCTTTAGCATATTCCTTCCAAAGAAATCCCAGGGCTTATCTCCTTCAGAATGGACTGGTTGGATCTCCTTGCAGTCCAAGGGACTCTCAAGAGTCTTCTCCAACACCACAGTTCAAAAGCATCAATTCTTCAGCGCTCAGCTTTCTTCACAGTCCAACTCTCACATCGCCACAGTTGCACTCATTTCACATGTTAGCAAAGTAATGCTCAAAATGCTACAAGCTAGGCTTCAACAGTACATGAACCAAGAACTCTCAGATGTTCAAGCTGGATTTAGAAAAGGCAAAGGAACCAGAGATTAAATTGCCACATCTGGATCACTGAAAAAGCAAGAGAATTCCAGAAAAACATCTACTTCTGCTTCATTGATGACACTAAAGCCTTTGACTGAGTGGATCACAACAAACTGTGGAAAATTCTGAAAGAGATGGGAATACCAGACCACCTGACCTAACTCCTGAGAAACCTGTATGCGAGTCAGGAAGCAACACTTAGAACCAGACATGGAAAAACAGACTGGTTGCAAATTGGGAAAGGAATACGTCCACCCTGCTTATTTAACTTATATTCAGAGTACATCATGCAAAATGCCAGCCTGGATGAAGCACAAGCTGGAATCAAGATTGCCAGGAAGAATGTCAATAATTTCAGGTATGCAGATGAAACCACCCTTTATGGCAAAAAACAAAGAGGAACTAAAATGCCTCTTCAGGAAGGTTACAGAGGAGAGTGAAAAAGCCGTATTAAAACTCAACATTCAAAAATCAAAGGTCATGGCATCTGGTCCCATGACTTCAAGGCAAACAGATGGAGAAACAATGGAAACAGTGACAGACTTTATTTTGGGGGGCTCCAAAAATCACTGCAGATGATGACTGCAGCCATTTGCAGAAATTAAAAAACACTTGCTCCTTGGGAGAAAAACTATGGCAAACCTAGACAACATATTAAAAAGCAGAGACATTACTTTGCCAACGAAGGTCAGGAGAGTCAAAGTTATGGTTTTTCCAACAGTCATGTATGGATGTGAGAGCTGTACCATAAAGAAGGCTAAGTGCCAAAGAATTGATGCTTTCGATCTGTGGTGCTGGAGAAGACTCTTGAGAGTCCCTTGGATAGCAGGGAGATCAAACCAGCCAATCCTAAAGGAAGTCAGTCCTGAATACTCGTTGGAAGGACTGATGCTGATGCTCCAATACTTTGGCCACCCGATGCAAAGAACTGACTCATTGGAAAAGACCCTGATGCTAGGAAAGATTGAAGGCAGGAGGAGAAGGGGACAACAGAAAATGAGATGGTTGGATGGCATCACCAACTCAATGGACATGAGTTTGAGTAAGCTCTGGAAGATTGTGAAGGACAGGGAAGCCTGGCGTGCTGCAGTCCATGGGGTCGCAAAGAGTCAGACACAACTGAGCAACTCAACAACAACACATACACACTACTATATATAAAACAGAGAATGAACAAGGACCTACTGTATAACACAGACTCTACTCAGTATTCTGTAATAACCTCTATGGGGAAAGAATCCGACAAAGAATGAATATATGTACATGGATAACTGAATCATTTTGCTGAATGCCTGAAAGTAATACAACATTGTGGTAATAAGTTGACTATACTTTAATATAAAATTAAAAATAAAATATTCAAATATCTTAAGTTAAATTTTGAAATACAATTAAAATTTCAAAATAAACTAAAATTGAAATTTAAGTAAACTTTACAAAAAAGATTAATAACACAGACTCTACTCAGTATTCTGTAATAACCTCTATGGGGAAAGAATCCGACAAAGAATGAATATATGTACATGGATAACTGAATCATTTTGCTGAATGCCTGAAAGTAATACAACATTGTGGTAATAAGTTGACTATACTTTAATATAAAATTAAAAATAAAATATTCAAATATCTTAAGTTAAATTTTGAAATACAATTAAAATTTCAAAATAAACTAAAATTGAAATTTAAGTAAACTTTACAAAAAAGATTATTAATCATTCGTGAAGGATATGAAATAAAGGACTAATATCTGAAAGATACAAAGGACTCAAAATTCAACAGGAAGAAAACAAAAGGCAAAAGATCTGACCAGCCAACTCACCAAAGGAGATGCATAAATGCAAACGCACATATAAAAATATACTCCACATCACATGTCACTAGGGAAGTGCAAATTAAACCAATTTAGTGCTACTGCACCCTATCAGAATGGCTAAAATCCAAAACACTGCCAACACCAAATGCTAAGGAGGGTGACAACGAACTCACATTCAACAGGAACTCGCATTCACTGCTGGTGAAAGAGAAAAAAGGCACAACCACTTTGGAAGAGAGTTCAGCGGTTTCTTAAAGGGTAAACACAGGCTTACCTATGATCCAGCAGTCACACTCCCAGGTATTTACCCAAATGACTTCCCTGATGGCTCAGACAGTAAAGTGTCTGCCTACAATGCGGGAGACCTGGGTTCAATCCCTGGGTCAGGAAGATGACCCAGGTCAGGATCTCCTGGAGAAGGAAACAGCAACCAATGCCAGTACTCTTGCCTGGAAAATCCCATGGATGGTGGAGCCTGGTGGGCTACAGTCCATGGGGTCACAAAGAGTGAGACACGACTGTGCGACTTCACTTTCACTTTCTTTACTCAAAATAGACAGAAGTTGAAAGCAACCAAGATGTCCTTCAAAAGGTGAATGAATAAACAAACGTAAATTCATACAATGGAATACTA
>SJYC01080548.1:0-47468 GCA_006408675.1 Madoqua kirkii | reverse complement strand
GTGGGCTACAGTCCATGGGGTCACAAAGAGTGAGACACGACTGTGCGACTTCACTTTCACTTTCTTTACTCAAAATAGACAGAAGTTGAAAGCAACCAAGATGTCCTTCAAAAGGTGAATGAATAAACAAACGTAAATTCATACAATGGAATACTATTCAATAGTAAAAAGAAATAATCTATCAAGCCATCAAGAGACAAGGAGGAACCTTAAATGCACATTACTAAGTGAAAGAAGGGCTTTCCTTGCGGCTCAGCTGGTAAAGAATCCGCCTGTAATGTGGGAGACCTGGGTTCAATCATTGGGTTGGGAAGATCCCCTGGAGAAGGGAAAGGCTATCCACTCCAGTATTCTGGCCTGGAGAATTCCATGGACTGTATAGTCCATGGGGTCACAAAGAGTCAGGCACGACTGAGTGACTTTCAATTTCAAGGGAAAGAAACCTGTCTAAAGAGACTACATATTGTATAATTCCAACTACAGGAAATTCTGGAAAAGATTAAACTATATGGAGACAAAAAAAAAAAAACAAGATCAGTGGCTGCCAGAAGCATGAGAGAATGAACAGGCAGAACACAGGACTTAGGGGCTATCAAACTATTCTATATGATACTGTAACAGTGAACACAGGACATGCACACGTCAACTCCCAAAGAACTGCACACATTCAACATAGTTTTGAAAGTACCAGAAATCAGACAAGGAAAAGAAATAAAAGGAATCCAAATTGGAAAAAAAAAAAGAAAACTGTCACTGTTGGCAGATGACATGATACTATACAAAGAAAACGTTACAGACATCACCAGAAAACTACTAGAGCTCATCCATGAATTTGGTTAAGCTGCAGGATACAAAACTAATATATAGAAATCTGTCACATTTCTACACACTAATAATGAACTATCAGAAAGAAATTAAGGCAACAATCCCATTTACCATCACATTAAAAAAAATGAAATACCTCAGAATAAACCTAAGGAAATAAAAGGGCTGTACTCAGAAAACTACAAGATCAATGAAAAAAATTGGAGACAGCAGAAACAGTTGCAAAGATACACTGTGGTTTTGGACAGGAAGAATTAATACTGTTAAAATGAGCATACTACCCAAGGCAAACTACATCAATGCAACCCCTATCAAAACACTGACAGCATTTTTCACAGAACTGGAACAAATAATTTTAAAATGTGTATGGAAAAACAAAAGACCCTGAAGAGCCAAAACAATCTTGAGAAGGAAGAACACAGCTGAAAGAATCAGGCTCCCTGACGTGAGACCACATACAAAGCTATGGTAACCAAAACAGTGTGATAAGGGCACAAAAGCAGACACACAGACCACTGAAACAGGACAGAGCACAGAAGGAGCTGCGTGGTGTCACAAACGCAAACTGGATCTTAGCTAATACTAATGTGCCAACACTGGTTCATCAACTGAACAAATGCACCACGCCAATGCAAGATATCAAAAGGGGGAACTGCGGGGAGGGGAGGGAGCCCAGGGGAGCTCTGTACTCCCTGCTCAATTTTTCCATAAAACCAAATTTCCCTAAAAAAAATTTTTTTTAATTGTTTTCCATGGCCACTGCCCTAGGCTGAGTCAGAGGACTTGCATTCTTAGGTCTACCTCATTCACTGGCTATGTAATCTCTACTGCCCAAAACACTCATATGCCCTCTTTTATCCCACCTTTATTAACAGAAAAGGGCTTCCCTGGTGGCTCAGCTGGTAAAGATTCCGCCTGCAATGAGGGAGACCTGGGTTCGATCCCTGGGTTGGGAACATTCCCTGGAGAAGGGAAAGGCTGCCCACTCCAGTATTCTGACCTGGAGCGCAGAGTCCGACGTTGACTGAGCAACTTTCAGCTCAGTTTTTAACCTAGTGAGGTGGAGAGTGCAGGAGGTCTGCCTCTCTCCCTTCAGGAGGGTAAAATAACCCACCGAATAGTTCTGCCTCATGCCCAGCATCACAAAGACAAGCTGTCCCACTGGCACGGCCAGCATGGAGAACTGTACTGCTGAAAATAGGGGCATGTTTTTAATCCACTGGGACAATGGTATCTTTGTATAATGTCTTTAATACCAGGATTCACTGGGAAATATTTTCACCCACTAGAGAAAAATCAGGACTTTGTCAGCTCCCTTTGACGATTCTTTCCAGGAAACATCTCAGGCATGTATCAAGGCAGCCACATTCATCAGTGACATTTACAAAACATAATTCTTTTCAAAAATCTCAATCTAAAATACACACTGGAAATGCTCATACTAAAATTCTATTTTATTTTCATGGATATCTACCCATTAGAATATATAATCCAGCTAAGATACAATAGGTTCAAGCTCCAAAGTCTATTTAATATTTGAACTAAATCTTTATTAATTTTAAACTATTACTTATAATTTCATGTATCCATTTAAAACACTTCAAAAAGATCTAGTAATAAAATCATAATCCTAATTTTTTAAATAAGCTTAAAAATACTATTTCTGCAACATTTCCTGGTCAATATACCAAAACTCAAAATACATAGTTTATATCAAATATATACTTGATATTCAATGTCATTGCTACCAGTTTTAGCTATATATTTCAGGAAAATTAACTTCTCTAAGCCTCAATGTTCATATTGGTGAAACAGCAGTAAATAGTTAGGAGATGCAGAAATGAGAGATAACTCATTTGCAATACACTGCACTGTGCCCGTCATATAACTGCATGTGTGCTGAGTCACTTCAGTCATGTCCAACTCTTTGCAATTCTGTGGACCATCACTTGCCAGGCTCCTCTGTCCATGGGATTCTCCAGGCAAGAATACTGGTGTGGGTTGCCACGCCCTCCTCCAGGGGATCTTCCCGACCCAGGGATCGAACCCAAGTCTCTTATGTCCCCTGTAGTGGTTCTTTACCACTAGGACCACCTGGGAAGCCCTAACAATGATTAATATTAAGAATTTTTTTCTAATGTTATGTCAACTACACCCCTTTTTAAAAAAGAGGAAAAAGACTTGATAAGTATTTATTTGTTGTTGTTCAGTAGCTCAGTTGTGTCCAACTCTTTGCAGCCCCAAGGACTGCAGCACGCCAGGCTTCCCTGTCCTTCACTATCTCCCAGAGTTTGGGCAAACTCATGTCCATTGAGTCGGTGATGCCATCCAACCATCTCATACTCTGTCACCCTCTTTTCCTCCTGCCCTCAATCTTTCCCAGCATCAGAGTCTTTTCCATTGAGTCAGCTTTTTGCATCATTTACTGAATTTACTGGATTCCATCCATCTACAGCTAAGCTAAAGGTCTATTTAACAGCAGCTTTAAATGAATTTTTAAAACTTCAAACTACGTTTTGTAATAAACACACACTATAAGAAATTTTTTACAAATTAAAAGTCCCCAAGTATCTTCAACTGTAACTTCAACAACAAAGTCATTGCACCCCATCCTGTCCCCACACATACAGCCAACCATCAGCCACACTATACGTTTCTGAAGTAAGCTCCTATTGAACCAGCCTTCCATCCAAACACCTCAGTCTTTCAGTGACTTCCTGAGGCTCCCCTCCCATTCAGCCTCCACACTGTTATCAGAGGTATCTTCCTGAAACTGATCTAACACCCTGGCAAAGATCATGAGAGTTCCCTGCCTAGAGAAGAAACCCCAAATCTGGTCCTGGCTATGGCATCCCAGGCTCTCTTCAACCTGGTCCATATTCAGCCAGATCCGTTTTCCCATAACCGCTACCCCATCCCATTCAACCAAACTCTCCAAATGAGTTCTGTGGTTCTGCTAATGCAACAGAACTGCCCAGCCAACCCCTGCCCCTGAGGCTCCCCTCCCTGCCACCTTCAGCCTCTATCCACGGAAAATCCCACCTGACCTGAAGGACAGTTTTCCCCAATACCCAACCCCAGGAGGACTATTTGCTTCCTCTTCTGAATGAAAACAGAGTAGAGTAGAAAACTATGACAAATATAATTACATTAAAGGGACAGACTACAGTGAAATATTACTCAGCCATAAGAAAGAAATAACGCTATCTGCAGCAACACTGATGAACCTAGATATCATCATACTAAGTGAACAAGTCAGACAGAGAAAGACAAATATCATAAGCTATCTCTTATATGTGGAATCTTAAAAAAAGATCAAGTGAACTTTAATTTATAAGACATAGACTCACAAACATAGAAAACAAACAGGGTTACCAAAAGATAAAGAGAGGAGATAAATTAGAAGTTTGGGATTAACATTTCCATACTACAATATATAAAATAGGTAACCAAGATATAGAGTATATTGTTGGTTCCCTATTTTATATATAGTAGTGCTGCTAAGTCACGTCAGTCGTGCTCCCACCAGGCTCCCCCGTCCCTGGGATTCTCCAGGCAAGAACACTGGAGTGGGTTACCATGTCCTTCTCCAATGGATGAAAGTGAAAAGTGAAAGTGAAGCCACTCAGTCGTGACAACTCTTCGAAACCCCATGGACTTCAGCCCACCAGGCTCCTCCATCCATTGCATTCTCCAGGCAAGAGTACTGGAGTGGGTTGCCATTGCCTTCTCCTATATATAGTAGTATGTATATGTTAATTCCAAACTCCTATTTTAGTGGTGGCTTATTAGTTCCATTTTCCTTACCAGGACCTCCTGTTTTAAAATAAAACACATGCAAATGGTTATTATGGTGCCTGGTCAGGGTGGGCAATTTCAGTCAGGGTGCTTCCTCTAATACTTTCCTTTCTTCCCATCTGGAATTGAGACGCAAAGGCTGGAAGAGCAGCAGCCATCTTGTAATGAGAGAACAACCACATGATGGCCAAGAAGCAACACAGAAGTCTGGGTCCTAGTGGCAAAGAGAGGTTCCCCACAGCCTTCCCAGTCCCTAAGAAAAAGAAAACATCATCAACCTGTTTTTTGCTACAAACATCCAAACACAATCTTAACTAACGCTCATCACTAGTCAAACCTATTTCATTTTTTAAAAGAAAAGAAAAAGCCCAGACTAATACTATCATACCTAGCTACAAGAAGCACTAGCACGATGTGCTGTGCAGTCACTCAGCCGTATCCGACACTTTGTGACCCTGGACTGTAGCCCTCCAGACTCTTCAGTCCATGGGATTTCCCAGCCAAGAATACTGGAGTGGGTTGCATTTCCTTCTCCAGGGTTCTTCCCAATCATGATAATCCTATTAAAGATCACTCACTACACAACTGACTCTGAATCTGGAAGAGGAGACGAAATCTGAAAACAAGATTTTGCAGAATTCTGAAGCCAGCTGAAAACCACTGAGTTCACACAGATTGAAGGGGGCAAAGTTCTCTGAAATCTTTACACTCCACCTTCCAATTCAGCCAGCACCAGAGTTAATTTACACAGTAAAAGATAGATTTTGACCAGCCATGTATTTATATATGCCTTGAAAGTGAACTGAAAATGAAAATTACAGCTGGAAGAGTTCTCAGTTCCTTTTGTCACCATGCACAAAAGCGGAATCACGGGGCCTTAATGTGAAAAAGGATTAAAACGACTCCTCAGCGTTTTCATGGAAAACAGAAACTTCTGTCTTTTTTCTTAATCAAAGAGGGTTTTTTCATGATCTACATACACAGACTATGAAAGTGAACTGAAAATGAAAATTACAGCTGGAAGAGTTCTCAGTTCCTTTTGTCACCATGCACAAAAGCGGAATCACGGGGCCTTAATGTGAAAAAGGATTAAAACGACTCCTCAGCGTTTTCATGGAAAACAGAAACTTCTGTCTTTTTTCTTAATCAAAGAGGGTTTTTTCATGATCTATATACACAGACTGGAGAAGGAAATGGTAACCTACTCCAGTACTCTTGCCTGGAAAATCCCATGGTAGGCTACAGTCCATGGGGTCACTAAGAGTTGGACACAACTGAGTGACTTCACTTTTACTTTTCACTTTCATGCACTGGAGAAGGAAATGGCAACCTACTCCAGTGTTCTTGCCTGGAGAATCCCAGGGACAAAGGGGCCTGGTGGGCTGCCGTCTCTGGGGTCGCACAGAGTCAGACACAACTGAAGTGACTTAGCAGCAGCAGCAGCATACACACAGATAAACAGTCATATATAAGTAAGAAATCTGCCACTCAGCTTTCATAGGGAATAATAAGAAACCCTTGTTATAGTTATTTGGGGATAACTGATTAATTTCCAGGTCAATGGAAAAATACTCATTTTCTTGGACCAAAATAATTTACCTTCCTTGTCCATTAAGTGTAAAATGTATAGAATAAAATTCATTGGATTCACATTAGCACTCTCATTTTCACACTTAATATCAATTTTAAAAATTAACAATGTGTTGAGAAAAGAAAATCTTCCCATCATAGATTCAAACAACAGAATTTCACAGTGACAGCTAATTAATACTAGTAATATAATAATATATAGAAATTAATTCTAATAACAGTATGTAAGTTGGTTTCCTTATACTGACAAGGAAGACAAGAGGGATCTTGTCTTTTTGCTAACCTACTAAAAATGTTTTATCAGTTCAATCGCTCAGTCATGTCCCACTCTCTGCGACCCCATCAATCGCAGCACGCCAGGCCTCCCTGTCCATCACATCTCCCGGAGTTCACTCAAACTCACGTCCATAGAGTCTGTGATGCCATCCAGCCATCTCATCCTCTGTCGGCCTCTTTTCCTCCTGCCCCCAATCCCTCCAAGCATCAGAGTCTTTTCCAATGATAAATACACTGGATAATTCACAGTAAGATATTAAAGAAAGTCACTGATACGGGCTATTTCTAGTATAAACAATAATAAAGAAATATGTTTTATTTGTAAATAAATGCTTTTATTCACCCTGCCTCTGGCAATCTGCTGAAGTAATGAGATTTTTTTTTTTAATCAGATGCCCTGAACATCCTAGCAACAAATACATTTTATAAGTAAAGGCACTGGAATATGAATCAGAACACTGCACGCTTCTCTGCAGCAAATAGCTCTTTCTGTGTTATTCTAATTCAGCAGACAGTTGCCTCTTTTCACTCAAAAGTAAGGACCAAAGCAAGACCCAAGAATAGACTACACCATAAATAATTAGGGCTCACTCACTTGCCGCTATTCTTGTTTTGATCCAGAAGGCTAGGTTGAAGTTCTTCCAAAGCCATCTGAGGACTCAACTCTCAACTTCCAAACCTAATAGTCATAATTGCCTAACGTTATACATTACTGTAATTCTCCATTTCTGTCAACAGACAAATTCTGAATTTGTTACAGCTGACCCACACGTTCAACAGCTGGGGCATATGATCACTTGGCAACCTGATAACACTCCAGCCAAACGCAAAGTCACCTGGAATCAAGGAACTTGGTCAGAAATGAAAATCGAAATAAGCTCTCAAGTTCAAATGGGAATGGAAAATGTTTTGAACCATGCACGATTTCAGAAAATGGAACAACTGTACTTTGAAAGTTGATCGAGCTGACACTCCCTATTCACAGCCTACAATTCTTTTCTGATTAGATCAGCCCCCACAGCAAGTCATCGGGATAATAAGCTCTGTAATGAAGTCATCGAATTGGATACTGATGGGAAATCATAACCGGCTTCAAAACACATCGGGAAACAATGCATTTTCCAGGCCTCTAGCTTTCCACATAGCACACTGGCCAATACTCTTACTTTTCTTTCTAAGACCAGACGAAACAAAGAACATCTATAAAGCCGAGGACAAACTGATGACTTATGCATTTTTACACCACAAAGAAGATGAAGGAAACAACCTCCACTTTTTCAGGAAATTCGGGACTACAAGTTTGAAAAAGTGGATGTAAAGTTCCATACTGATTATTAGGCTATAACGAAAATGAGATAAAGTGAAATCAACAATGACCTCTAGGATCGTCTATTTCCTTTTACTTTCAAAGGCAAATAAAAACCATCTTTTACAGAATGTCCACTTCCTCAAGGCAAGTCAAATCAGCACCTCAGTTATTTCTATTTTCCAAGTCATCTGCAATTACCCACGTGTCACAGAGGTAAAACTTGATGGGACAAAATTCATGCAGCTATTTTATTTTTTTTAAGTAAAAAAGGTACTTACTTTCAAACTTTCAGACTGTTTCTTTCTGACCTTAAAGAACACAGGTGTACCTGTTCCATAAGGTTTATTCAGTTCAGTTGCTCAGTCGTGTCCGACTCTTTGCAACCCCAAGAATCGCAGCACATCCGGCCTCCCTGTTCATCACCATCTCCTGGAGTTCACTCAGACTCGTGTTTATTAGTATATTGCAATATCTCTCATTTTTAAGGTTCTGGAACAACTGATCAAGAATCTTATTTTTAAATGGAAGTATAGATGTAAACATGAGTGTATTGGACGTGAACACATATACAGATGCTACAAATGTGCTTTAGCCTAAAATATCATGATACTAGCTCAGTGGCAGTATCATACAATAGAGCCTTGGCACAAAGGAATTCTGACTGTGCTGTATACAGAATTCTACATGCATTAAAGGAATGTCAAAAATAAAATATGTTCTAGGAGGAGATGAAACATGTTCATGGGCAGATTTTGAGCTTTGGGAGGGGGGCTTGGAATTTATTCAGTTCAGCATTCTGTATTTCTACCTTCTACTAACAGACTTCTAGTGATACACGCATCTTAAACCATATAATCCCCATTCAATTTACAGAAACTGAGTTTCTTAAGACCAAAGCAAATATTCAAAAGAAGCAAGACCACTTGAAACCAACCGATGAAACAGGCCCCGATTCACCATTAATATATTAAGGCTCTTACCATCCCTGGGTGTGGAGCGCTTAGGTGGAGCCACAGTTAGGAGACTGTCTGGACATTTTGAAAGACAATGCCCAGAAACTAAAAGACCCTTAAAGATGGGAAAGTGTTCTTTAATCTAACCTCTCATTTACCTATAAAGTCAAAATAAACATAATGCTAAAAATATCAATACTATTTATCACAGAATTTCCCTAACATAAAGGACAGGCAGAAAAAAGTCTCAAAATATACTCCTTTACCTTTAAATTTACAACAGACTCTGACGAAAGTCTTTCATCCATCACACTATCAAGTAACCTTTACGATGCGTAGGAATAGATTTAATATAGTCACGAACCATAAACTTTTCCAATAAAATCATTTTAAGAAAAACGATTTGGTGATGCTCTCAGTGGTGAAACAGTCCATTTATTTAAGAAGCCAAGAACCTTTTTTAAGGGTTAACCAATACCCCATATCAAGCAAGGGCAGCAATGCCTTAGTAATCCCACGGAGAAGGAACACGGTAACCACCCTCCCAGCAAGAAGGATGATTATGCGTAGAGCTTAAGAGCTTTTACAAAGGAGAAAAATGCAAGGTGCTTCTCGGAAACCAAACCCCTCCCCCGCACTGTACTGCCCATCCGACGGTGTCTGCCGGCCATCGCCCACAAGGCCACCCTCCCTGCGGTGGGATACGGAATCCCGTCCCAGAGGACCAGGTCCAGTCCCAGGACTGGTCCAGACACCTGTTTACTTCTGCCCAAGCAGCAGTGGCTCCTCTCAAGCAAAGGAGACGGTCGCCCCGCAGGTCTGTGCCCCGCCCAGGCGGGGGGATGGGGGGGCGACATACCTTTGTACCTCTCCAGGACATCCTCGTAGGCCTGGAGGTACTCCTGCTCGTCCACGCACAGGTAGGCGGCCGGGGAGAGGTACCCCGCCATGCCCAGGTTTATCTCCGCGGGGACCGGCCGACCCCCTCTCCCGCTCGAAACCCGGACAGGACCGCAGTCAGCGAGGGGCAGCCGCGGGCACGGAAACGGCGAGGAGGGCAGGCTGGGGGGGAGAGCCGGGGCGCACAGAGGGTCAGCCGGGGAGACGCCCCGGGGACTCAGCGAGGGTCTGTGCAGGCGAGCCCGCCGGCGGCGCGCGGCGCCACGCGACGCGGTGGACCCCGGGGCCCGGCGAAGGCGGGCGCGGAGCGGCGGGCGCCTGCACCCTCGGGAGCTGAGGCGGCGGCCACCCGGGCCCGGCTCTGCGCGCCCGCTCGGGGCCGGGAGGACGCGCGCGCTGCCTCCGCCCGCGGTGCTCCGCGGCGCATCTGCGGCATTTCCTGGCCGCCGCGCCGCAGACGCGCGCCCGCGCCCGGGAGGGGGAGCGCGGGGAGGGGGCGGGCGAGAGGGCGGGCGGGCGGCGGCCTCCGGCGGGCAGCGCCCGGCCCCTCCCCGGCCCGCCCTTCCCGGGCGCGGGCCGCTGCCTGGATCCCAGGGGCGAGGTTTCTATTTGGGACCTGCAACAGGTGCCTGGGAAACAAAGCCGTGGATCGCGCCTCCCGCGCTCGCAACCCCCGCGGGGCTCCAGGAGAGACCGGGGGAGCCTCCGGGACCCGCCGGCCGCGCGGAAGGGCCGGGCCCCGCGGCAGCGCAGGGCGCACGGGCTGGGGAGCCGGGGTCCGCGCCTCGGGGGCCGCCTGCGCCTGCGCGCCCCGCGGCCCCGGCCGGCGGCCCCTCCCTGCCGCCCCCCAGAGCCTGGCCGCGCCGCTGCGCCGCCAGAGACACCAGGCACCGCCACCCGCTTCTCCTCGCCGCGGATCACCCCGCGGTGTGATGTGGCCAAGTGACTTAGCCTGTCTTCATCAGGATAATCGTAGCATAAAGTTTATCATATCATATCATCATATCACAAACTTGTGACATGTCAACATTGTACGTGTCCGCTGTTATTGTTATCAGATGAGCCACTTCATTCTTGACTCTGATTGATAGATAACTCTGGCCACATCTCCCCTCCCTATTTCTTCTTTCATGAGTACTGATCTTTTGTCCTTGATGAGTCTTTTTTTTTTCTTTTTTAGTGATGTGAATCTGGACCATTTTCCATGATTTGTTACATGGGAATGAGTAGTCTTGAGAATACTGTATATTCTGGATAAAACTTAAGTTAGAATTGGAAAGCTTTATTTAGCATTAGTAGTTGGCCTATTTTTGTGACTCCAAACAGAACATAGACCACACTTCTCTTTTCTATCCTGACCACTGACCTGAGTTTGATGTCACATCCCACTTGATCACTAGAGTTTTCTTGCAACTTGGCATGCATTTTTGTGCATATTAGTTCATGAAGCGACAAGCATGGACCATATGGGACACCTAGAACTGAAAGGATTAGCGATTCAATCCCTAAGAGTCATTCCATTTACAAATCACATATGTACAAATAAATCTCTCAGAACTCTCCTCTCTCTCATGGACACAGAGAACAGAGCTGTGGTTGCCAGGGGGTACAGGCTTGGGGGAGGAATGGAGTGGGAGCTTGGGATTAGCAGATGCTAACTATTATATATATGATGGGTAAACAACCAGGTCCTACTGTACAGCACAGGGAGCTATATTCAGTATCTTGTGATAACCATGATGGAAAAAATATGAAAAAAAAGAATATATAGATATATAACTGAATCACTGCTGCTATATAGCAGAAATTAACACAACATTGTAAATCAATTTTACTTCAATTAAAAAAAATTTAACTGTCTTGTCTCTCTCACAATGAGTAAGGTCATTGAGGGCATAGTCTGAGCCTTTATCAGAAATTGACACATAGTAGCTTCCCTATCAGCTCAGTTGGTAAAGAATCTGCCTGCAATGCAGGAGACCCCAGTTCGATTCCTGGGTCCAGAAGATCTACTGGCGAAAGGATAGATACCCACTCCAATATTCCTGGGCTTCCCTTGTGGCTCAGCTGGTAAAGAATCTACCCACAATGCAGGAGACCTGGGTTTGATCCCTGGGTTGGGAAAATCCCCTGGAGAAGGGAAAAGCTACCCACTCCAGTATTCTGGCTTGGAGAATTCCATGGACTGTATACTCCATGGGGTCACAAAGAGTTGGACTCGACTAAGCAACTTTCACAAGCACCCAGTTTTGTGAATATAATCACTGCACACTCAAGTGATTTTTAACCGTTCGTTTAAGGAACTAGTCAAAAGGAACAAGCAGCATTGGTGGTTGCTGGGGTAAATGTATATTCCTGGAGTGATAATCAAGGGTCAATCTGCTAATAATCTTAGTGTATTCCACAAGGAAGCGGCAAAAGCACAGCAGTTTAGAGCTTGGTCCCTCAAGTCAAGATGGCCTGAATTCAGATCCTAGCTCCACCACTTCCTAGAACTTCGGGAAGAATCTCTCTTCTTTCGGCAGATTTATGGCCTAAAAAAATTGGAGAAAATAATAGTGTGTGTGCTCAGTCACTTGGTCGTGTCCAACTCTTTGCAATCCAATGCAAAGTAGCCCTCCATGCTCCTCTGTCCATGGAATTTTTCAGGCAAGCATACTGGAGTGGATTGCCATTTCCTACTCCAGGGGATCTTCCGGACCCAGGGATCGAGCCCGTGTCTTTTGGGTTTCCTGCATTGGCAGGTGGATTCTTTACCACTGTGCCACCTGGGAAGCCCTGAAAATAACAGTGCCTACTTCACAAAACTGTCAAGAAACCTGAATGAGATAACGTATGGGCTTCCCTTGTGGCTCAGTTGCTAAAATATCCACTTGCCATGTGAGAGACCTGGGTTCAATCCCTGGGTTGGGAAGATCCCCTGGAGAAAGGAAAGGCTATCCACTCCAGTATTTTGGCCTGAAGAATTCCATGGACTGTATATACAGAGTCAGACATGACTGAGCGACTTTCACTTTCACTTTTCTTCAGGTGCTTATGAGAGCACAGGGCCATCAGTCAGCCCTCACTCACAGGGCATTTACCATGTGTCAGGGAATTTGCAAAATGTTTCGCATTTACTGCTTTAATCTCCATAGCCACAGTCCCTGGATAGACAAAATAAAGGTAAGAAGAAAACGTTCAGTAAATTGTCCAAGAAAACACAGCCGATTTGTGATAGAGGAGGAATTAAAATCCAAAGTCTAACTCTGCCAAGATCTTTTAATTCTTCACTTCAAAGAATTCACATGGGACAAATATCCATAGTTTAAAACAGCATCGTCACTAACCAACCATGTACCTTCACAAGCACCTCAAGACTGAAAAACCCAGCTTGCGATATCCTGCAGGTAGACACAGCAGATCTGCCTGGTATGATGTTAAAAGAAAACAAAGCCCCTTTCCTTCCATGTTACCACGTCATTATCACCTTGACCCTGAGAGATCAGGACAGCATATATGGCATGATAGGCTCAGATTTTAACATGAAGACACTGTGATAAATGCAGAATCACTTTTAAAATTATAAAGTATCAGACATGTGACACCATCGCCAGGAAATGTACGTCTGATTATCTCATCGCACTGCTTTTTACATCTTCAAGTGATTCTGCACGACTGACAGCTAAATAGTCCAGTCTCTGCAGAATTGCTCCATCCAAAGCATCCTAACGGTTCCCACTCTTCCCTACAACTCCCAGGCTTCAGCTGCACAGATGACTTGCAGTTTCCACCTGAACCCACCTCCCTGCTGAGTGTTTGCAGCTCTATCCCGCAGAAGTGACTTCCAGCTCGCACCAGTCTATCAGGCTCCTGAAACCTCCCCTCCCACAACAAGCCCCCAGCAGCCTTTCAGGAAGCTGCCAGCCTCCTCTCGTCCGGGGTAATGAGACTCTCCCTCTGGCTTCCCCTCATCCAGGGCCTCAGAGCCGTCTCAGCTGCCGTCTCACCGTGCTGTGACCCACTCGCGTGTGAGGCTAGAACTGCTTTCAAGGCAGAACCGATCGCGCACCTTCATGTTGTCCCAGAAGTGTAATAAACATGTATTGAACCTGAGTGACTAACGGTATCCCCCAAACCATATGGTCTTCTCCACTCGAGACATTTCCTCATTCCATTCTATTTTTACAACCTTAAACACAAATAACCATGTTCAACCTTCAATTCCTTTATTACTAAATAATAAACACAGTGGACATCCCCACACCCTTTCTGACCCTTGCCCTTTCTCTTACTAGAGATGAATTTCACAGACAGGTTAGGTTTCAGGCCAAGTGCGAAAATGCCTAATAAAATGAGAAGCTGAAACCTGAATGATATGTTTTCCAGCTCTCCACTGTACCACATCCCCTCAGATGACCCGTCCTGTTACCCTCACCCTGGATGCTGTGTGGCAAATTTAACACATAATATACTTGAACTTCATAGTTTAGCCACATGATGATGAAACAGGTGTTTACAGACAGACCCCTCAGCCTATGCTCTGTGTGTGGGGATGGATGTGATTTGTATGCAATAGCCAATTTACCAGTGTTTATTTTAAACATGGTCATTAGTACATGTCCATACTAAAGCCACTATTCTGTTGTTTTATTTTCTTTTGTTCTATTTTTGAAGAACTAATGTAATCTTAAAAGTCCGTAACTTGGAGGTCACCAGTGCAGCAACTACCACTAACTTCATAGCAAACCCTTTATAGTAAGTAAGGTGTGGCCTCGCCCTCACAGAGCCGAGACTCCCCTGACCCCAGCGCCCACTCTTCCACTGCACTCCATCAGAAGCCCCAGGTCCTCCATTCCCCACCGGCCATACGCGTCGCCTGCTGCTACCGCCGGCCACTGTTGGCTGCCTGTCTAGTAGTTTATGTAATCTCATACCTTGACAAACAGGTGCCCATCCTCTCCCCTAGCCCCTCCTTCAATGCCAAGAGCAAAATGCCCATCTCTGCCACATCCATCAAAACTCTCAGCCCAGGAGCATCTTCTCTAGTCTAGGCATCCTGCTTTGGAGACCCAGGCTTGCCACAGAGCACCACCTGTCACTGTCTTCCCTTTCTGCCAAGACAAGTATCTGGTACCCTGCTTCTAGCACTGTCTCCTCCGCCCCCCTGAGGGTGTCATGACCAGGCAGGGAACCCAGCCTTGGTGACTAGACCCTTCGGTGCCCACCCAGCCCTCCGCGACGCCCCCTCCCCCGGTCACCCTGCTCACTCTCCCTTGGCTCCCAAACTGTCTCCATCCTCCCTGCCCTGCCTGCCTCCACCCTCCACGTCAAAGGCCTGGGCGAGACCAGCCAGCATCTCACAAAAGAAGCCAAAAAAACTCAAGGCTGTTGCCCCAGAAACCCAGATGAAAGAATGGCTGGCTGGGCGCTGTTTATTTTTCCCGTAATCAGAAAATCCCACTGGGGGGACCCTCGGGGGACTCTCGGCCACCCGGTGGCCAGGATCTGAGCTAGTCCCCTGCAGCCCCCTAGAAGGCAGGCAAGTCTCAGCTCTGCATGATGGTAGGAAGCAAGAGAAACTGAGCGGGCAAGGGCCTGGGGGGAGAGAAGGAGGGGGAAAGGCCCAGTCCACAGTAGAAATCAACTCTGGTAAGCACCTCACCTTTGGCCTTGCAAGAGAGGCCCCCGGACACACCCCAACCCACCCCACTGCCATTTCTGAGAAAAAAATTAGGTAACAACCACCTCAAAAAGCACAGCTCATATATACACAAACCACACCGGCTCTGCAGGCTGGGGGATAGATTTCCACAGCAGGCTCAGCTTGCAGCTGAGTAAAACAAGCCATCCCTTCTGGGACCTACAGGCAGTGCAAGGGAACACCAGGTGACAGAAGAGAAACACAGGTCCCTCCCATGTATTAATTAATCAGGGATGCATGATGGCTAAACCCTCAAAAGCACCAAAGGGAGGAGCTGCTATGAACACATGATGCTAATAGAGATGCTACCCTAAAAAAAAAAAAAAAAAAAACTAGAGAGCCCTATGCAATCTTGGGTACCAGAACCCAGGAATCTAGCCCCTTGATAAATCTGGTGGCTCCCAGGCAAACAAGGAAACAAAGCTTCCAGCAAACACACTGTGAAACACTGAATTAATACTTTCAGATTGTCACAGTGGTGACTGCACATAAATAGGAAACTTCAGGGCAGATGCCTGTGAATATCCTCTTGGTTTCAAAGATACCAGGTCCTCCAACCAGAAGACAGGGCCAAACAGCTTAGTCACTAGCAGACAGAGCCAATTGCTCCTTCGATAAAATCGGGACAGAAAGTAAACATGGTCATCCTCCCCCACCTTAAGCCTCAGCTCTCGGCCAGACAGGGCCCCCGGGGAGCCGGTAGGTGAGTTTCCACCTCTCTGCACCCCCCAGCCAGGGCCCCCTGCCGCTTGCTCTTACCTGCGATCCTAAGCACTGCCCTCTCCGCGGGGTCCAGCACCGAGCCCCCGTGGATCTTTCTTTTCGATCGCTCATGTTTAGGCAAATTCCAGGGTAAGGTGTCTCCAGGAGCTGGAGATGCAGAGCCAGATTTCTGGCTGAAATCATCTTCGTCGGAAAAATCCGCAGAGGAAGACATGGAGCAGCGATAGGACGCGTTCCCGGAGCTCTACAGAGGATGACACAGAGAAAAGCATCAACGGCAGGGCACTCGCGTCAGCTCGTCAATTTCAGCAGCCCCCTCCCTGGCCCCAAAGGGAGGCCGCTGTCCCGCACCCTCCTCCGCGCGGCGGGGGGACGAGTCCCAGGGCCGACCCCGGCGCTCACCATCTTCTCCGGGCCCCGGCTCCAACCCCAGCCACAAGGCCTGGGCAGCTCCGGTTCCAGGAAGATGGGCACCCAAGTGTGTGGCCTGTGGTTCGGCCACTAGCTCACAGATGACTGGCCCAACAATGAAGCCAGAATCCACAGCCTTCCTGTTACAAATCTATAGTATCTGGCTCCCCCACCAGGCCGGGACCGAGATTTTCCATTACGAGCTGCTGCTTAATTCATTAATGCAACTCGCTCCAAGTTGCAAACACAAAGCACAAACGCAGGATGCTGAGTCCTGACTCCTTTCCGCTTCCCCTCCGAGTCTCCCCTCCGACCAGGTTTGAGTCCCTGGTCCTTTTCAGTTCATTTTTTTCCTGAGTTTGAAGCTAGTTCCCAGACTCTTCTGAAGGAAGGAGGGAGGAGGGGCTGATTCTGAGAAGAGCCTTTTCTGCAGACCTGGAGGGCACAAAAGGCTGTCTGCAGAAGCCAAAGGCAGCGCCCAGTAAACAAACGTCTGAACTCAGTTTAGAGCTCTCGAGATCACATAAACTTTGAGCAGACGATGGAGACGGAGGGATGCGGAGGGGTGGGGAAAGAGCTCCCCGACCCGGCCCGCCCCGTCATCACAGGGGGAAACCGGAGACGCAGCCCGGACCGCCTGGACGGCCTGAGCTCGATCCTCCCTCCAGGAGCAGAGCCGGGTGCAGGGCGTGTCCGGCTCTGTTTGCTCCGCAGGGAAAAGGCACCGGTCATTACCCTCTTTTGGTTGGGTTAAGTGTGATAATTTAGTGAGCCACTCATTTGCCGTGAAAAGAGGCTGCTAACTGTGCGGTAAATAGGCTTATAAATAAGATAAAGCATCCACGGGAGGAAAAAAAAAAAAAAAAACAGGCTGTGTGACAACTTCCCAAAGCAAGCGGGATAAACCAGAAGTGAATCAGGATTTGGCCTCCGTCTAGTCAGGCAAGACCGACGTGAGGTCCTGATGCACATCTAGTAAGCAACACCATCATTTTAAAAGCAAACGTACTATTTCCTGCAAGCAAACATACTATTTTGGCTTTACTCTTTCCCCTCAAAAGCAGTTTTCCATTTTACGTGAAATGCATCGCTTTGGCTAATTTATTGTATGATACCCTGTATGTTTTCTTAGTGGAAATCGGGTGCTGCTGCTGCTGCTGCTAAGTTGTTTTCAGTCATGTCCGACTCTGTGCGACCCCACAGATGGCAGCCCACCAGGCTCTCTGGTCCCTGGGATTCTCCAGGCAAGAACACTGGAGTGGGTTGCCATTTCCTTCTCCAATGCATGAAAGTGAAAAATGAAAGTGAAGTTGCTCAGTCATGTCCCACCCTCTGCGACCCCATGGACTGCAGCCTACCAGACTCCTCGGTCCATGGGATTTTCCAGGCAAGAGTAGTGGAGTAGGGTGCCATTGCCTTCTCCAGGAAATCGTATACTAGGCAAATAAATAAATACCACAGATTTTCTGTATTCACTGGAATCCACAGAGTTGTGAGGAGGCATAGCTACTATCAACCTACTTTATCTTTCATGTTTTTCTGAAAATTCGTCTTGAGCTCTATAAGGTTGTGATGCTGGGTAGGTCCGTGAAAAACGATAACATTCTTAAAGACTTTCAAAAGGGTAACGGGTTTCCTTGATTACCTTCTGTCTTCCTTAAACTAGCTTCCTACGTGTCTTTATGAAAGGTCATCTTTTATCTGTGAGCTTGTATTTCTTGTTGTTTCATGCACTCCTTCAGTGAGAGTAGTCATTTGATTACTTAGAGACAGACTTGGGGAATAAATGGTTAAAGGACTGCCCCCCCCACCAAAACTCTGATTATTGATTTTTGTAGATGAAGTAAATTTTTCTAACGATTAGAGTCTCAGCTAATGGAAGAGCAAAACATGATTTATGCCATGACATTAACATCACTCATGACCCAGCCAGATGGGATCATTCACGACCCTGGACCCAAGGGTGTTTGACTGGTACAGCCTCTGATCTGGACGTGTCCTTGGTGAACGGGTAAGAGAGAAAGGAAGACAAGGCAATCAGCAGCACCTCTCTCTCTCAACAACCAGCACAGGGAAATACAGACGCAGACGGAGGGAAAGCATGCTGGCTTGCACACAGCGAAGTCTCTCCCAGGCTGCAGGACTTGAGTGCTAACCATCAAAGCATTCTCACAACAATCTTCATGAACACTCTTTAAATATAAGGTAAACTATACAAAATTAGGCCCATGTGAACCCTGAAAATTGAGAACAGATTTTTTTTTATCATTTACATGCTTCATCTTCTGAGAATTACCTTTTAATTCACTTTTTAAATTTTAGACATATGCACTCGACAGTACAGAAATTTTTTTCTATATCTTTTTAGCCTTATCTGGCTGCTTTATTGAATTTGAATTTTCTATTTTAATTGGTGGTATTGGCTATTGGCTCTTTAGCTGCCAACAAGATAGAGACTAAATTGGCCACCTTTTAAGGGCTACTGCATTTAGTCCTTTACGTTACAAGTGTGTGATTAAATGAATGCTTTTATTTTAATGAATGAAGGTTGTCTACGGTTTCTGTCTTCAAATTTGGGGGAAATATATTTCGAATCTTAATAAATTTGCATTCCTTCTAATGTCAGTGGCATCCATGCCAGGGAATAAAGCAGACTCTAAATCAAGTGTTTCAAGTGGGAGGCTGAAAACTCCATCACTCATCTGTCCTTTCCTAATATCAGGCAAACCGGATGAACCATTGATAATTGTTTTTCTGCTTCTATTTTTTTTTTATATTTGATGAGGTGAAAGAAGAGAGTGAAAAAGCTGGCTTAAAACTAAGATCATGGCATCTGCTCCCATCACTTTGTGACGAACAGAAGCAGAAAAAGTAGAAGCAGTGACAGATTCTCTTGGGCTCCAAAATCACTGCAGACGGTGACTGCAGCCCTGAAATTAAAAGACACTTGCTCCTTGGAAGGAAACCTATGACAAACCTAAAGAGCATATTAAAAAGCAAAGACATCACTTGGCCATCAAAGGTCTGTACAATCAAGGCTATGGTTTTTCCAGCAGCCCTGTATAGATATGAGAGTTGGACCATAACGAAGGCTGAGCACTGAATAATTGATGCTTTTGAACTGTGGTGTTGGAGAAGATTCTTGAGAGTCCCTTGGACTGCAAGGAGATCAAACATGTCAATTCTAAAGGAAATCAACCATGAATATTCATTGGAAGGACTGATGCTGAAGCTAAAGCTCCAATACTTTGGCCACGTGATGCAAAGAGCAGACTCTTGGAAAAGACTGTGATGCTGGGAAAGATTGAAGGCAAAAAGAGAAAGGGACAGCAGAGGATAAGATGGTTGCTGCTGCTGCTGCTGCTAAGTCACTTCAATCGTGTCCGACTCTGTGCTACCCCAAAGACGGCAGCCCACCAGGCTCCGCCATCCATGGGATTCTCCAGGCAAGAACACTGGAGTGGGTTGCCATTTCCTTCTCCAATGCATGAAAGTGAAAAGTGAAGTCACTCAGTCATGTCTGACTCTTTCAGACCCCATGGCCTGCAGCCTACCAGGCTCCTCCGTCCATAGGATTTTCCAGACAAGAGTATTGGAGTGGGGTGCCATCGCCTTCTCCGATGAGATGGTTAGATAGCATCAATGACTCAATGGACATGGATTTGAGCAAACTCTGGGAAATGGTGAAGGACCGAAAAGCCTGGCCTGCTACAGTCCATGGCATTGCAAAGAGTCAGACAAGACTTAGCGACTGAACAACAAATCGAAGTATGGTTGATTTACAGTGTTGTTTTAGTTTCAGATGTACAGCAAAGTGATCCAGTTATACATATATATATTCACACATATATTCTTTTTCCTGAGAATGGATTAAAATGAAGCTGCTTTGAAGTCGACTGACCCTCCAAAACTATTCTTTATTGATTTGAAATGATTTGCCACTTCACACAAAGAAGGCAATGGCAACCCACTCCAGTACTCTTGCCTGGAAAATCCCATGGATGGAGGAGCCTAGTAGGCTGCAGTCCATGGGGTCACTAAGAGTCGGGCACGACTGAGCAACTTCACTTTCACTTTTCACTTTCATGCATTGGAGAAGGAAATGGCAACCCATTCCAGTATTCTTGCCTGGAGAATCCCAGGGACAGAGGAGCCTAGTGGGCTGCCGTCTATGGGGTCTCACAGAGTTAGACACGACTGAAGCAGCTTAGCAGCAACAGCAGCCACTTCACATCTCTGTCATGGGGGTTAAAGGAAACAGCTGGGGGTACACTCCTTTCTTCTGGAAAAAGCAAACATGTTCTCTGACCCAAAGTCCAGGCCTCACCTTTAATGTGGGGCTTAAAGTTCGGACAAAGGAAGAGAACTCTTGGGACCAGCAAAAGACCCAAGTTCCTCCTGCTCTGCTCCTGTTGCCTAAGGTTTGATTCCTGTTAAAATATAAATATCTGTCTATAGGGAATTCATTAAATAAATGACAGTATATCCATACAATGGACCACTTTGCAGCAATTAAACAAAAACATTATTGATCTACATTAGCAAAGTGGGAAAAGTGCATACAGAATGATTCCTATTAAAAAAAAAATCTGTGTATCAGTGTGTCTGTGTGTGTGTGTCTGTGGAAATGAATAGAAAGATAGATGATTTATAGACAAATAGGCAGATAGATAACTATCTACTTGAGTGTAAACAGCAGATATCTCTGGGTGATGACTAATACTATGAATGAATTTAATTTTATTCCTTATAATTTTTTAATGTAAAACAAATAGTATACAAAAAGATTACTGAAAAGGAGAAGATACTATATGAAGGGTCAGAGAAAGTATCAAAGGCTGCAGGAAAAAAGAACCCTTTAATCCAGTGATTTTAACTGTCTGGGGCTCATGGACACCTCTAAAAGTGTCCATGGGAAACCTCTCTTCAGACCAGAGCCCATGCGCAAACAAACTTCAAGTTACATCATCAGCTGTCAACTCCATTGGGCCTGCGTGTTAAAAACCAAAAAAGGGGGGAGGAGGAAAGAATGTGCAGTATTCAGAAGTGAAGAAAGGTAATTAGGAGAGTAAAGACAAGGCTGGCCCAGGTCATCATGGTTTAATATTTGGCCTTCTTTCCTTAAATAAAGACTGTGAGAGTCCTCTGGTCTGATAGCGGATCTCTGCAACCAACAACAAACCGCTAGGCTATGAGGGACAGAGACCCACGCACTGTGTCTCAGCACACAGTGCTGAGGGACCTTCCTAATCACCAATTCACTCCCACGGTGCAAAAACAACCCAGATCTCCTAAAGCCAGCATAGTGACATAATGCAGCATTTTTAGCAGGGGAACTAAACAATAACCGCTCTAATTGAAACCCCGGTGGGGGATCTGGACTAGCACAATGGAGCTGCCTACCCTGGAAGCCACCCAGCCTCGGCACGCGCATCTGGAGGAAGGTGCCAGGAAGCTGCCTTTGCCCGGCATTCTCTGAAGGCGGCAAGAAATCAGTGCAGTGATAAGACCCCGAGACACAGCCAGACGGCCCAAGGCCCAGAAGTGGGCACGCGGCCTCTCACAAACGTGCACACCTGAGACATCGGCACACTGCTGTAAGCAAAGTTCCAAAAATTTAACAAGAAAATAAAAAGCCTGTGAGGAATCAATTAGACAAATTCAGACTGAGGGATATTCAAAGATAATTTTATCCTGGACTCTTTCAAAGAGGAAAAAGGTCAGTGTCACAGAACACACATACTACCCGAAGCAGGGACTCTGCTAAATTTAAAAAGACAGTGGAAGCCTAACAACACAGTTATGAGCCTTGGTGGGAGTCTGAATTCCTCTTTAAGCTAAAAAGACATGTTAGGGACAACGGGGAGAATGTGAACCTGGATCACCAACTGTTTATGAGCTGATTCTGGGAAACGGCTGTCAATTTTCTGAGGTGTGCAAAGGGTATGCTGGTTACGCAGAAAAGCATCCTTATCTAAATTCATGCTGTCCGCACTTGTTCTCAGTTGTTTTCATATAAACAGGAATTGGTAAACGTGGCAACAGCTTAGCAGTGAGTCTTCACTGTACTGCTCTCCCAACTTTGCTGTAAATTTAAATATTTTCAAAATGAAGGGCTGGGTAAACACAGAGCAAGGCCTTTTATACTTTACACCTTCATTTCATTACCTGTCTTCATTAATGAGACTCTAGATAACAGCTTGTACACAGCCATTCTCTCACTTCAGTTACTACTGCAATTAGGTGGAAGAATTAGTTTTTCGTTTAAAAAAATAGCTTTTATCATTGAAGTGAAGCCAAGTCCATGAAGACTGCAGGGTCTGGCTTCTACCTCCTGAAGAAGACAGGGCTGGCTCCATGGCTCCACGTGTTCAGGGAAGATAACCGTGTGCTGTGGGCTGTCTCTTATACACATCTAGATGTGTATAAGAGACAGGTCTAGGCCTGTTCTCACCAGATCTGATCTCCTGGGTTTATGTCCTCGGTGACAAAACCTAACTAAGTAATTGCTCATGTGAAAGTCGCTCAGTCGTGTGCCCCTTTGCAACTCCATGGACTGTAGTCTGTCAGGCTTTTCTGTCCAAGGGATTCCCCAGGCAAGAATACTGGAGTGGGTTGCCATGCCCTCCTCCAGGGGATCTTCCCAACCCAGGGATCAAACCCAGGTCCCCCAGAGCATCTCATAGACACTTGGAGAAGAACCGAAACAGATGCCGACGTCAAAGCAACCCTAGATCTCTCTGCCTCTGTCCCAATCACAGTTACATCTTTCCAACAGGTGGAAAGACGTTTAAAAGGTGCCTCAGTGTTATTCACTTAAACACAATCCAGCAAGCACAAAATTGGTGCATTATCACATAATTAAATATTTTATATAAACTCCCACCAAAAAACACAAAATTTAGAATAACTGAAGATTCAGTTTTGTTTAAAACTCTGTTGATGAGGTAAGTACAAATACTAAATCCTAACTTCTTACACAGTGTATAAAAATACTTGATGTGGCCCAAGACTATTCTTCCCTACTAGTTTTCTATTTGGAAATAAGTCCAAAAGCAAGGGCACATTATCTGATTTTAGAAATCTCAAGGAAAACCATCTCTACCACAAAGAAATAGGTGTGGAAGAAAACAGAAAATGTTGGAAAATGTGTTTAACCCACTGAAGACAAAATGACTTAGGGGAAACTTTGGGGGCTGTGTGCTTCTCTTAGTTTAAAATGTTTCCCAAACTAACTGAACAATGCAGGTACTTGCTCATTGAATAACTGACTCCTAATCAGCCTCTTAACTGGAAGCTACCTTTAAATAGTAAGCGGGGAGACTTCTGGTTTGGTAGGGCCTAGGTTGGCATTCACGCTGTCCTTTCAGGAGAACTTTGCAGAAACTGTAAACCAGGAGGAGAGCCGGGTGAGGCTAGAGGACAGCAGCGGGGTGGGTTGGGGGGTGGTGGAAGGGCATCAGAGGGAGGTGGAGCTGGAAGGTTCTTAGATCCAATTCCGGGAGGAGATTTGGGGGAGAAAGCAAAGGAATTCCAAGGTTTCCTTCTAAGTGGAGAAGCCCAGTTCACCAGCCTCTGAAAGAAGGACACTGAGATTCAGGACACAAACTCTCTCCAGCCTGTAAGACTGTGCTCCAGTCACAGTGGTCCTTGGTGTAGGTTTCCAGGACAACCAGCCTCACTGATGGGATACAGGCAGGAGAAGTGCTCCCCAACGCCTTCTGTAGCTCTGAGGGATGCTCTACAAGGTAAGCTTCAGACTCATTTCCTGAAGAGCCTAGCCTCAGGTCTAGGCTGTCTAGGCTCAGCTCTCAGGCATTCTGTAAGACTTCCTTCCTTTCAATTTAACCAGCAAGTTCTCATTCTCTGCATCGCTTATTCAGTGACTGAGGTCAGGGGCTGGACTGAGCATTTTTACTCACTGTCCAATTTAATCCTCACGGTAACCCAGTAAGGAAGTACGATTAGGGAGGTTAAGTCACTTGTCCATAGGCATTCTCTCAGTCCAAGGTGGAGGTGGAATTCTACCTGGGTCTTTTGGACAACAAAGTGCCCTAGAATGTGGTCCCAGGCCTCAGAGGAACACAGAACACTCTCACAGCCCTCAACTCTCTTACATGGATTTGGAGAGCCCAGAAGGATTAGACTTGCTCTGTATTTCCAAAGCACGGAAATGACCAGGAGACAGGTGTCAGTCCACAATGATGAAAAAACATTCCAAAAAATACAACTGCTCAGGTAAGGACAGCTTTGGGTGTCAGGGAGCTCCTTCCTACCCAAGAGACCAGGCCTTCACTGAGGAAAACCTCACACCAACTCCATGTTCTTCCAACCCGAAGATTCTCAGGCCCGGGGTGTTCTCACACCTCTATAAATCCTCTTCCCACACAGATAAATAAAAAACAGACCATGGGAAGTATCAAAACAGTCTGAAACTGTTTGAAATTTGTAAAATTTCAAATTGTTTGAAAATTGCAAAACCTTTTAAAAATAGCACAAAATTTTTTGCATGTCAACCTCAATGAAATCATATTAAAACTACAGAAACAGAGACACTGAGAACTAGTTTGCAGAATCTAAAATATGACACAGGGCCTCCCCAGTGTGATCCAGGGGCTAAGATGCCTCACTCCCAAGGCAGGGGCCCCAGCCCAGATTCGATCTCTAGTCAGAGGACTGACCCTGCGTGCCACATGAAGACCCGGCACAGGCATAGAAATGAGCATTTTTAAACAATGTGACACAGAGGGGCTTATCTTCAAAGCAGAAACAGAAGCACAGACGCAGAGGACAGGCTCAGGATGGCCTAGTGGGAGGGGCTGGGAGAGAGAGAGACTGAGACTCTGGGGTTAGCAGACGCAAACAGCTATACACAGAACGGATAAATGACAAGGTCCTACTACGTGGTACAGGGAACTATATTCAATGTCCTGTAATAAACCATAATGGAATATAATATGAAAAAGAAAAAAAGAATGAGTTTGCATTTGAGCACCTACAAACTAGTTTGCATTTGAGCGGCTTTGCAAACTAAGGGAATTTTTAAAAATCTGCCTCAAAGAAAAGTAAAACATAACTCTGAAAATAGTTCCACGACACAGAAACACATTAAAAAGACAAAAACTACTGAAAACAGCTCTATACCTAGAGAATACTTAATTTTATATTTTGAATGGATGCTTATTTATACCAATCAATTAAAAACGTATCTTAAGCACCCAGAAGCTTCTGCTTTGGAAGAGCCTGACATCCACCCAGGAGAGTAAGGGTGATTAAGAGAGCCCACTTGTAAATACCATCATTTTATCTGCATGTATTAGGCTGTAAAATAAGTCTTCCGGTGGGACAATATAAATACGTGTGTAAAAATGTGGTTTGCAGCACAAAGTCAAACAGGAGAAAGGGTCTGACGCAGGAGCACCTGTGGTCCCTGGGGAAGCCAGGAGGGAGTTTACTGTTCCAGCCCCCTGCCTTCCTCCGACAGTATCACCCCAGACCGGCAATGCTGACAGGGCTCTCCTGTAGAGCAGCGGCCCCCAACCTTTTTGGCACCAGGGACCGGTTCTGTGGAAGACAGTTTCTCCACAGCGCAGGGGGAGGGGATGGTTTCGGGATTATTCAAGCACATCACGTCTGTTACGCCGCCACTGATCTGGCAGGAGGTGGCGCTCCGGAGGAATGTGAGCGCTGTGGAGCTGCTCAGATACAGACGGGCCTCGCTCACTCGCAGCCACTTAGCCCACTGTGCGGCTCGGTTCCTAACGGCCCATGACCTGGGGACGCCTGCTGTAGACGCACTGTGTTCCCCTGCCCACTTCTTAAATTTATGTTATTGAAATATAGTTGATTTACAATGTGGCATTAATTTCTACAGTCTAGCACAGTGACTCAGATATCCATACACAGACCTTCTTCATTTCCTTTTCCATTGCGTTTTATCACAGCATATTGAGTACAGTTCCCCATGCTATACTGTAGGACCTTCACTTAGTATGATAGCCTCTAGGTCCATCCATGTTGCTGGACATGGCATTATCCCATCGCTTTTTATGGCTGTGCAGTATTCTATTATAGCTATATATCTATGTAGATATATATGGGCTTCCGGGGTAGCTCAGCTGGTAAAGAATCTGCTTGCAATGCAAGAGACTCCGGTTTGATTCATGGGTTGGGATGTTCCCCTGAGAAGGGATAAGCTACCCATTCCAGTGGCTTCCCTGGTGACTCAGATGGTACAGAATCCACCTGCAATGTAGAAGATCTGGGTTCAGTCCCTGGGATGGGAAGATCCTCTGGTGAAGGGAAAGGCTACCCACTCCGGTATTCTTTCCTGCAGAATCTCCATGGACAGAGGAGCCTGGCAGGCGACAGTTCATGGGGTCACAAAGAGTTGGACACGACTGAGTGATTAAGCACAGCACAGCATACACACACACACACACACACACACACACACACATACGTACTACAACTTCATTATCCATTCATCTATCAGTGGACATTTAGGTGTGTCCAAGTCTTTGGTCTGCCGACTTTTAAAAATTATTGGCAAACATTTAAAATTGGGAATTTTACATGAAAATACAGATGTGGATCATTGATCCTAGAGATAGTTTCCCCTTTCTAGAAAGAACCCATGCTTTCCAGGCTAACACAGAATTTACTGGTCTATTCATCCATTTATGACACCTGCCCCTGCAGGCATCTGACTTTAGGGCCCTGCATAAATTATGGCAAGAAAGACATTGCTGCATGCAGAGATTAAGAATGACAGAGGCAAGGATGTAGGAATGATGGTAATCAATAAAAGGGTGACATTTAAAAATTAAGGAGAAGGAAACAGAAGAGAAGACAAAATAAAACAAAGAGGGCAATCAAAGACGTCAATTCACAAGTGTGAAACAGAAAGAGTGTTGCTACATTCCTACTGATGTCCCTGCTGCTCCCATTCTGCTCCATCCCCAAGAACCCTGGGAACCAGACTCTGCTGCAGGATTCAGGAAGAGCTGGCCCGTGATCACTGTGAACCGAGCTGGACCTCGCCCCCACCACACTGCTGAGCCCACTGGTTTTGCTCCTAATCCTTCCTCTGGTCAGTCCTGCTCCCTACATGTTCCTCCCACCCCACTCTAGGTTGTGGGAAGCTTTCTGTTGGAAATAAGACATGGGTATGATCATGCATGTGGAATCCTAAGGTATTAGCACAGGATGTTTGCAGACACCAAACCCCAACTACCATCCACGCTGTTAGTCATGAAGCTAAAAGATGTACATGATGTTTTCATCACAGGGGACTGGAATGCAAACGTAGGAAGTCCAAGAGATACTTGAAGTAACAGACAAGTCTGGCCTTGAAGTATAAGTGAAACAGGGCAAAGGCTAACAGAGTTTTGCCAACAGAACTTATTGGTCATAGCAAACACCCTCTTCCAACAACATAAGAGAAGGCTCTACACGTGGACATCACCAGATAGTCAATACCAAAATCAGATTAATTATATTCTTTGCAGTCAAAAATGGAGAAGCTCTATACAGTCAGCAAAAGCAAGACCAGGAGCTGACTGTGGCTCAGATCATGAACTCCTTATTGCCAAATTCAGATTTAAATAGAAGAAAGTAGGGAAAACCACTAGACCATTCAGGTATGACCTAAATCAAATCCCTTATGATTATACAGTGGAAGTGAGAAACAGATTTAAGGGACTAGATCTGATAGATAGAGTGCCTGATGAACTATGGATGCAGGTTCGTGACATTGTACAGGAGACAGAGATCAAGACAATCCCCATGGAAAAGAAATGCAAAAGAGCAAAATGGCTGTCTGAGGAGGCCTTACAAATAGCTGTGAAAAGAAGAGAAGTGAAAAGCAAAGGAGAAAAGGAAAGATACAAGCATCTGAATGCAGAGTTCCAAAGAATACCAAGAAGAGATAACAAAGCCTTCCTCAGCGATCAATGCAAAGACCATTCAGGTGTGACCTAAATCAAATCCCTCACAATCATACAGTGAAAGTGAGAAATAGATTCAAGGGATAACATCTGATAGACAGAGTACCTGAAAAACATTGTACAGGAGGCAGTGATCAAGACCATCCCCAAGAAAAAGAAATGCAAAAAGACAAAGTGGCTGTCTGACGAGGCTTTACAAATAGCTGAGAAAAGAAGAGAAATGAAAGGCCAAGGAAAAAAGGAAAGATATACCCATGTGATGCAGAGTTCCAAACAATAGCAAGGAGAGATAAGAAAGCCTTCCTCCAAGATCAATGCCAAGAAATAGAGGAAAACGATAGAATGGGAAAGACTAAAGATGTCTTCAAGAAAATTAGAGATATCAGGGAAACATTTCATGCAAGGGGCGGAGGGCACAATAAAGGACAGAAACAGTATGGACCTAACAGAAGCAGAAGATATTAAGAAAAGGTGGCAAGAATACACAGAACTGTACAGAAAAGACCTTCATGACCCAGATAATCACAATGGTGTGATCACTCACCTAGAGCCAGACATCCTGGAATGTGAAGTCAAGTGGGCCTTAGAAAGCATCACTATGAACAAAGCTAGTGGAGGTGATGGAATTCCAGTTGAGCTATTTCAAATCCTACAAGATGATGCTTTTAAAGTGCTGTACTCAATATGTCAGTGGCCACAGGACTGGAAAAGGTCAGTTTTCATTCCAATCCCAAAGAAAAGTAATGCCAAAGAATGTTCAAACTACTGTATAATTGCACTCATCTCACATGCTATTAAAAATGCTCAAAATTCTCCAAGTGAGGTTTCAACAGTACATAAATTGAGAACTTCCAGATGTTTAAGCAGGATTAAGAACAGGCAGAGGAACCAGAGATCAAATTACCAACATCTGTTGGATCATCAAAAAGCAAGAGACTTCCAGAAAAACATCTATTTCTGCTTTATTGACTATGCCAAAGCCTTTGACTGTGTGGATCACAACAAACTATGGAAAATTCTTAGAGATGGGTATACTTGACCACCTTACCTGCCTCCTGAGAAATCTGTACAGAGGTCAAGAAGCAACAGTTAGAACCAGACATAGAACAACAGACTGGTTCCAATGTTGATTCAAAAAATAAAGATCATGACATCTGGTCCCATCATTTCATGGCAAATAGATGAGTAAACAATGGAAACAGTGACAGAATTTATTGGGGGGGCTCTAAAATCACTGCACATGATGACTGCAGCCATGAAATTAAAAGACGCTTGCTCCTTGGAAGAAAACCTATGACAAACCTAGACAGTATATTTAAAAACAGAGACATCACTTTGCCAACAAAGGTCTGTCTAATCAAGGCTATGGTTTTTCCAGTAGTCAGGTATGGATGTGAGAGCTGGACTATAAAGAAAGCTGAACACCGAAGAATTGATGCTTTTTTTGAACTGTGGTGTTGGAGAAGACTCTTGAGAGTCCCTTGGACACTGCAAGGAGATCCAACCAGTCCATCCTAAAGGAAATCTATCCTGAATATTTACTGGAAGGACTGATGCTGAAGCTGAGGCTCCAATACTTTGGCCCCCTGATGAGAAGAACTGACTCATTGGAAAAGACCCTGATGCTGGGAAAGATTGAAGGTGGGAAGAGGATGACAGAGGATGAGATGGCTAGATGGCATCACCGACTCAGTGGACATGAGTTTGAGTAAACTCCAGTAGTTGGTGATGAACAGGGAGGCCTGGCGTGCTGCAGTTCAGGGGACTGCTAAGAGTTGGACACAAATGAGCAACTGAAGTGAGCTGAACTGACCTGCTAAAGACCAGATGTCAGGGAGAAGCTTTAGGACCTGAGAAACTGTTGGGCCTCTCTGGGCTTTGGTTTGCTCATCTGAGAAGTAGGAGACACAACAGTACACGAGACACGGGGCTTCGGGGGCAGGATGAGGGATACTTGAAAAGCACTGAGCTCAGAGGCCAACACGTAGAGAGCATTCAGGAACCTGAGCATCACTGATGTTACCCAGTCACATCCCTGGCTGATCATACCTTACACCAAAATAGAAAGTAATGTAACTAATAAGAAGGTGGTGTGGGACAAGGGAGATGTCTGTGTAATCTGGGCAGGGACTAAGTCCAGGTAAGTCTATATGACTGTCATTCCAGGAAACAGTGAACCAACAAAGAGAGGCTGGAAGTGCCTGGAACTAGGCCACATTAGGAGCTGCTCTCAGGAGGCAGTTCACATCATCCTCACATCTGTCCTTCCCATCCTTGCTGACCGAACCCTCAGGTCTCTGAGATACCCTTGTATCTTTCCAGTGCACTTTACCTTTATTCCTTTTAAAATCAATTGCTTTACCCTTTTAAATTCATTGTCTTTATTGTTGTAGAAAACAATGAAAATTTAGACAAACACGTTTTAGAAAAAAAAAAAAAAGCAACTCTTCTCTGTTGAAACATAAGCAAGGCTGTCTTTACACCTTCATTTCATTACCTGTCTTCATTAATGAGACTCTAGATAACAGCTTGTACACAGCCATTCTCTCACTTCAGTTACTACTGCAATTAGGTGGAAGAATTAGTTTTTCGTTTAAAAAAATAGCTTTTATCATTGAAGTGAAGCCAAGTCCATGAAGACTGCAGGGTCTGGCTTCTACCTCCTGAAGAAGACAGGGCTGGCTCCATGGCTCCACGTGTTCAGGGAAGATAACCGTGTGCTGTGGGCCCCCCCGGACTGGGACCAGAGAGCAGAGCCCAACACAAGGAGGGCCTCTGCCACAGCCAGCTCTCTGGAAGCGGCCCAACCTGGATGCTTTACACTGCTGGCAACCCAGTCCAATTACAGTGCAAAGTAGATTTCAAATGCTCTTCACTGACATCTGAGTTTTCCCAAAGATTTGCTGCCTATCCCAGCCCCAGAGCACTTGAGATCCTTGCAGAACCACCACATGGTCCAAGGCCCCTACGTGGTGTCCTCTGGTTTGTTAACAGATCTCTCTCTTTCAGAGAGATAATTGGTAATCAGAGAATCTTCCTGCTTTATCCCTAGGGGAGGTTAGGTATCCAAATAGGAAGCAGAAATAGCCTGCACATGAACTTGGCTTTTATCTTCCACCAACCTAAATCTATTGAGGTTAAGGTTTTAGGAAAAAGACAACAGTACTATTCACAATAGCCAAGACATGGAAATAACCTAGAAGTCCATCAATAGAGGGATGGCTAAAGAAGATGCCGTCCATTTATGCAATGGAGTACTATCCAGCCATAAAAAGGGAAGAAATAATGCCATCTGCAGCAACACAGATGGACCTAGAGATGATCACACCAAGCGAAGTAAGTCAGGAAGACACAGATACCATGTGATAACCACTTATATATGGAATGTGAAATCTGACACAGATGAACTTATCTACGAAACAGAATGGGACTCACAGACATAGAAAACAGACTCGTAGTTGCCAAGGGGGAGAGAGGTGGAGGTGGAAAGGATCGGGAGTTTGGGGTTAGCAGATGCAAACCAGTATATATAGGAAGGATAAACAACAAGGTCCTGCTGCAGAGCTCAGGGAACTGTATTTAATATCCTGTGATAAACCATTAATGAGAAAGAAGATGAAAAACAATAAATATAGGTATAACTGACTCACTTTTGCTGTACAGCAAAAGCTAACACAACATTGTAAATCAACTAGACTTCAATAAAATTTTCAAAATAATATCAATACTCTTGTTTTTCTGACTTATCTATACCAAGAAAACAGGTAAACTCTTTTCCCTGCACTTATAAAACAAATCCATTCCTGCTTTTGCAGAGCTGACCGCACATCTCTCTTCAAGTCCCCCCTTAGTCACGCTGCACACTTGGGATCAGGATGAACTCCAGCCCCACCTTCCTCCCCTTCCCAGCTGCAACTCCTGACCGTGAAATCCTGCTTAAGGGTTTTTTCCTTCTCTCCTTCTCAACTGGTGCTTTCCCAGTCAGTATGAGCACTTCCTCCAACAATAACATAAGACCAAGAATTTTTTTAAATGGATATCCGTGTTCAGAAAACAATAAATGACTGCTATCAGAAACACACACGCACCATGAAATAAGTGAAGAGCCATTCCCTGGGGGCCACTGCGCTTCCTCCTGAACTGGTCCTGTGTCTATGTCCACAGCACCAGAACCAGCGGAAAGTGAGCAGGTAAGGAATTCAGCTACCTTAAAAAAATTTACTCAGTGAAAACCACTGCATTAATAAATTAACCATTTTTTAGTATGATGGCTAATTTTATGTGTCAACTCAGCTAGGCCATGGCACAGAGTTCTTTGCAAAATGCCAGTCTAGACGCTGCTGTGAAGATTCTTCAGATATGATTTCAAGCAAAGCACCTCCATAGTGTGGGTGGGCCTCACCCAAGCAGTTGAAGGCCTTAAGAGCAAAGAGCAAATTTTCTCAAAAAAGAAGGAATCTTCCTTAAAAATCAATACATAAACCCAACATGAGTTTTCAGCCTGATGGCCCATGAAATTCAGACTCAAAGCTGCAATATCAACTTTTAACCTGAATTTTCAGGCTGCCAACTGTCCTAGAGATGCTAGAAAATAAATCTGTGTGTCTGTGTTCCATGGGTTCTGTTTCTCTGGGGAACCCTAAGTTGACTCACATTTACTGCATGTTAGGGAAGTAAAAACACCTCAAATAATTCACATTTCAGTTTCACAGGAAAGAAGACCAAGCAGGACCTTCACCAGATCTCACCACGCAAACTGCCCTGAGAAAGTCATTTCACCTCTCTCACTTGCCCATATTCTTAACGCAGTGACTCACACCCACTTCCTTGGATGTCAGACACTATTAAAATGAGATAATGTGTGTAAAGCATCTAATACAATGCCTACCTGACACATGATACTGAATGCCTTCTTACAGCATCCTACAAGGAAAACAAAACGAAAACCAGACAAAAAGTACTTAGAATGGCAACGATGACAGATTACAAAACGATGTCATTTTTAGGACTTGAAAAAACCTTTCACCTCCTTTCACACTGATGCCTAAAATTCCAGCAATTAACATTCATTCCTTTTTTTTTAACTGAAGTGTAGCTGATTTACAATGTTGTGTTAGGTTCAGGGATACAGCAAAGTAATTCAGTTATATAACACAAACATATTCTTTTTAAGGTTCTTTTCTCTTACCAATTTTTACAAGATATTGAGTACAGTTACCTGTGCTATCCAGTAGGTAC
The DNA here is from genome assembly GCA_006408675.1 of Madoqua kirkii. NCBI lineage: Eukaryota > Metazoa > Chordata > Mammalia > Artiodactyla > Bovidae > Madoqua > Madoqua kirkii. The sequence continues at coordinate 13,814 of SJYC01080548.1, read as the reverse complement.
TCATTGGTTATCTCCTTTACATATAATAATGTGTATCTGCTAATCTCAAACTCCTAATTTATTCCTCCCCCTCTTCCCCTTTGGGAACCCTAAGCTTGTTTTCTTTGTCTGCAATTCTATTTCTGTCTTGTAAATAAATCAATTTGTACCATCTTTTTAGACTCCACAGATAAGTGGTATAATATGATATTTATTTTCCTCTGTCTGACTACTGCACTTAGTACGATAATCTCTAGGTCCACTCATGTTGCTGCGAATAGCATTTTTTCCTTCTCTTTTACGGCTGAGTTGTATTCCTTTGTATATACGTACCATATCTTCTTTATCCTTCATCTGCTAATGGACCTTTGAGTTGCTTCCATGTCTTAGCTAATGTAAATAGTGCTACAATGAACGCTGGGGGGAATGTATCTTTCAAATTACAGTTTTCACCAAATATATACCCAGGAGTGGGATTGCTGGATCATACGGTAACTCTAAAGACTATTTATAAAATAAAGATTCATTATTGTAGTTTAAAGCTTTTTTATTTCTAATCCAGTTTCTCCCACACAGGAAACAGTAAGTGATATCAGTCATTTACCCGTTAGTGTGAATAAGGGCATGAGAGTACATCCTGAAGGATATTTTGATAAAAGGAAGAGGTAACACAGAGGCTCTGAAGAGGTAAAACAAACTCTGTCTGCCTCATCATTTCCCCTAGAGCCATGCTGATTCAGAGACAGAGTTTCAAGGACCCAAAGGAGTACTGACAGAACTGTGGGCTGGCTGTAATTCAGATCGCAGCTAAAGAGACCCACTGCCCGGTTCAAGCTCATGATTCAGAGGTGACCGTCCTCTCCTCTGCTTCCTTAGCTCAGGGCTTGGGCTCTCGCTCCACTCTGCTGAGCCAGAGATAGACGGCCTCGTCTTCTCTCCGCCGTGCTGCCTCTCCAGGGAGAACGTGATCTGTCCAGCGGTGCGACAGAATCAGAAGATCTGCTTCCAAGCCTGGTGCCACAACGTCTGAGATCCTCCTACGAGGGCCTCACTCGTCAGTGTTCTCGCTGTGACAAGCCTACAAACCGCAGGCACTTACAGGAGGGCTAAGAAAACCAGAAAGGCCCCCTAAGCTGTTAGTAATACAGGCAATCTCCCCCAAAACAGAATGGTACAGGTCACCTGAAAGCAATCAAAGCCACGGAGAAAAGGCAGAAAGCTGAAAAAAAGTAAAACTGTTCCCAATCTCGTGAATTCTCTGCTCACTATAATAAAGCAGGAGGCCCACAGACCAGAGCTTTCACCACCAGTTCAGGCATTTACTGGCCATGTGGCCTCGTTACACGTCTTGAGTCATAGCTTCTGTGAACCCTGGATTTCTCATCTATGACTGCAAACAGCAACTACCTCCCAGAGTTGTTTCAGAAGAGGAATACATGGTCCAAGGCCCCGAGGACCAGGCCGAGCAACAGGAGGAAGAGAAGAAGGACAATGATCATTTTAAAGGGCTATGTCAACACAGTCATTGGACAGAGCCCTACGGTCAGAGCTGCGCAGCCTGGGGCAAACTCCCTAGCCACTGGGAGCTTTCTGGTCCTTCTTAGTTAATGACTGAATTCAACCAGATTACTGAAAGGGTCAGTGGGGACACGCGTATAGCACATAGTAGGCACTGCAAAAATGAGAGCCTCGACGTTCTTACTCCAAGCCCCTCTACAGTCCATTCCCCACAGAGAAGACAGACTGAACCTTTAAAAGCAGCAGACAGAGTGCAGCCTGTACGTCCCCACTGCCCTCGGGCTGATCCCAAAGCCTGTGCTCTGGCCACAAGGCCACACTGTCAGTCTTCGGCTTTCTGCTCAAATGTTTGTTTGCTGCGTTTGGTCTTGTTGAGCCACACCCAGCAGCATGCAAGACCTCATTTCCCCGACTAGGGGGTGAGCCAGCGCACCCTGCAGTGCAAGTGAAGGGTCTTAACTGCTGGACCACCAAGGACGCCCAAATGGCATCTTTTTAGAGAAATTCTTTCTGAACAACTGAACACTGTAATATCGCCCCCTCCTCCCATCCCTCAAGCTCCCGCCCTCCCCACCACGCCACCAACCTGCTTCAGTTCCCCCACAGCACCTGTCACCACCACACTGTTCAGTCCACAAGAATCTGTGTGCTGTCTGTCTCCAAAACATGCTCTGTGAGCACAGGGGCTGTGTTTTCTTAGTTTGCTCACCAGCTCCTGACCCAGTGACAAGCCCATAGCAGGGGCTCACTCAGCATTTGTGAAATGGAAAGATAAACAGTGCATGGGATCTGCAAAAGCACCTGTCCTGCCCAACACTCAGAAAGGGGCTCAGTAAACACCGGTCTCTCCTCCCTGCTCCCACAGTCATCGCCTGCCAGATTTGCCCTGAAGCTTGTCTTGGAAGAAGAGGTTCACAGCATCACCCACAACCCTCAGTGAACTTTCTAACCACACAGCAGAAGTGGAACCACCCTCAGCAAGCTCACTGGGGAGGATTGGAGACCAAGGTCAGACAGCACCGGCCCCTGCCCAGCCTCACCACCCACCTGCCACGCGACTGTGGGTCAGCCCAGGACCTGCTCTGAGCTTCGGTTTCCTAATCTGCAGAGAGAATCCACCTCCTAGGGCTGCTGCTGGGACGAAGTGAGCACAGCACTTGAAGTGCCGACGAAATGCCAGCTCCCATTATGATCACCAGTTAACACCGCTGAACACGCTGTCAGTGTGAAATGTATGCGCGTCTTCACAGCTTCTATTCTTAGACGGTTTCACTTATTTATGTTTAACTCTGGAGCTAGTGGAGTCCCCAGATTTTAGGCGGATCTAAAAACAGGAAATAGTGATAGTCTTTTGCTTATAAAAAGCAGCATTCTCATTTCACAAGCCATTTTTCACTTCCCTAGGATCCTGAAACATCTACACCTCAGACTTCCTGATTCTTCGGTTCTACTAACAAGATAAGTTTGCGGGGAGTCATAATGATTACATGTATTCTAGAAATAAATTTAAGACATCTGTGTTGTCTGCTTAATACTCTCATTATGACAGAGGTTTTTTTAAGATGTGTTTACTTATTGGCTCTGGCGGGTCTGTGCTGCACACAGCCTATCTCTAGACGGGGTGCACAGGCTTCCCGCTGTGGCGGCTTCTCTTGTCTCGGGCACAGGCTCTAGGCACGTGGCTTCAACAGCACATAACATGTGGGCTCAGCAGCTGTGGCATACAGGCTCAGCTGCTCCACGGCATTTGGGACCTCCCCAGACCAGGCATGGAACCGGTGTCCCTTGCATTGCAAGGCAGATTCTTAACCACCGGACCCCCCGGAAAGGCCTGTTACAGAGTTCTTAAAGTTATCTGGATTTTCTAAATTAATTTCAAACATGGGGACTCGGTTTATTTTATAAAACATAATATACATTTTTTAAAATTTATAAAGAATTTGAAATGTTTAGCTAACCTGCACATTTAAGCCTAGAAACACTACAGCACAGAAGAGAGTAAGTTCAACTAGAAGGTTCTGCCTCCACTGAGTCAGAAAGTCACAGGATACATCTGTAGCTACAGATACGTCCAGCATCTCAGATCATTTTCCTGGGCCCTGCATGGCAGCAAAGGCACAGGCTCTGGGGAACCTGAACTGGGCCTGAGACAGGAGGAGCTTAGACTTCTACTCAGAGGAGGCTTCTCCAAGGGGATTCTGTGGCTGGAGGAAGGGATCAAGGAGAGGGAAAACTCGGAGGACGAGCAGGGAAGGGCTTTTCCCTCATGAAGAGAACTGCAACCCACTCGCAGGGTGCCGACGATGAACCAGCCACATGCTGTGCAAAGCCCACACCCCCAGCCTTCTCTCCCTGGGCTGACCCTAGAGCCTTCAGAAACAACAGCTGGTGGGTAAGGGAGAAAATGGAGAAAGCAGAGACAGGAAGCCAGTTATGTCCTTTGCCACTTCCACCTGAACCTGGCTCAAGCTGAGTGAGGAGAGGAGCACTGGATCTGAAGCTTGATAACACACAAGACCAGACTGCATTATATTGTTACGCGTCTAGGCTCAAATCTTTAATGCTTGAAAGTGATCCAAGGACTCATGCAACGGGGAAGAACCTTTTTGTTCTATTACCAGTTATTCACTAAAGGGATCTGTCTATAAACTTAAATTATACACAACGGCCCGTCTCTGGGAACTCTGCCTCCAAGGTAATGAGCATTAAGCAAAAATACCTTTGTTTAGCTCACAGGAAACATCCAGGCCAGGCCCACCTGTGAATGCCTGCAGGAAGGGAGAAATTAACACATCCCCTCTGGAGACTGACCAGAACCAGGGAATATTTGACTCTGCCCCCTCCCATTTTAGTATAAAAGCCTGAATTCTAACTCAGGCAGGACGGTTCTTTGAGACACAAGTTCACCATCTTCTTTTCAATAGCGCTGCTATTCCTTGTCCCCGGCAACTTGTTTCTTGATTTACTGGCCTGTCACATGGTGAGCAACATGAGCCTGGACTCAGCAGTATAACACTTTCCATTATCTAAGAGTGACCGGAAAAGTTGTGGAATCTGTCTTGAGTTTTTTCTTGGGAGCAGAAATAGAGATTGGTGAAAAAGAATAAATCTGATTTCTCTTCCCACCCTAATCAATGAATAGATTGCACACAAAAATAGTTTCTGTAGCTCTCCTCCCCCTCTTCGCATATGCAACCAGCTTCAACTCTTTGGTTTTCACCGCATTCATCTCTATAGTTCTAAACAATATGCACATGGTAGTATCCCTATATGCATCGATTTTAGATATTATCTACTGAATTCCAATTATGGTAGACAAAGATTATACCATCCTTACATAACTTTCACTTAAAGCCGTATCTAGTGATTTCATGGTTAATTTCATGCTAATATTTTTCACTGCTGAGTCAGGCAGCATATCATGATTAGATTTCCTTGCATAATCAAAATTTCATTTTTGTTAGAGTTAATAATTGCCTCATTGCTTCCTATTGCCTTCATTTAAATCTCTGATTTCTGACACCTTCAAAAAGCTCCTCTTGACATTCATTTTCCCTATGGTCAAATCTGCCCCATTTTTGTTCCTGGAGAAGTCTTTTCTGGAGCTGGCTGCCCTCCTACTCCATCTCAGCTGCCTGCCCCCAGGCCTGCTGAACGATGATGCTGGGCCACCCTCCGTCAACATCTGCTGATCCTCTTCTCTCTTCACTGACCTTCCTATTGGGAGCTAAGTGTCTGATGCTCTCTTAGAACACCCCCACCCTACTATGTTGTAACAGCTTTGTCCGAGGTCCACGAAACCTGAGGTCCTTGAGGTAGGAGCATCATGTCACCCACCTGTGACCCCAGGATCCTATCCAGCTGGAGCTCTATCCATACCCAGGATGTCCATGCTCTGTGCCAAGCACTGTTCCAAGCACAGTGAAAAGATGATGCTCACAGGAACATGATGAAGTCACAGCTGCCCATCTGCAGCTGCGGAATCAAGCCCATTGGAAGCAGGTAAGAGTCACAGCACCCCTGGCCCGGAGCTAGGTGTGCTAAATCCAGAGCTGAAGCTCACACAGGCAGGTGGCTCCAGAAAACACACTGTCCGCCTCTCCATCAGACTGCTCACACTGCAGAGAAGCTTAATTCTAGAAAAAGAAAACTGGCCCCAGCCTGCTGATAAATCAGGTGCAGTTGTAGCATACGACACACAAATGTTCAAACTTCTGCCCCCAGGATGAACAGATGAATTTCAAAAAGGTGTCAAGAAAGGTGCTTTTGGATATATCAGTATAAACCACAATGGAACTTGGCTTTTCACCACAATAACTGAGCCTATGAATTTCCTTTTCTCCACTCCTCCTCTCCCTGATCTCTCACCTCACAGCTTTCTCTTACTCCATGATGACTCAGCAATAACTATTCAGGACAAAAAGGAGATCAGAGGTTCATTATCAAAAATTTATTGAAATTCCACAATTCCCAAGGGCAGAGGCTTAGATACAAAGCCCAGTCTGCTTCTAAGGGGACATCATTCCTCTCAGAATTTTATTAAAGAATAGTTGATTTATAATGTTGTGTTACCTTCTGCTACATAGCAAAATGACTTGGTCACACATATATATTCTTTTTCATATTCCTTTCCATCATAGCTTATCACAGGATTGAATACAGTTTCCATTCTCATTATTAAAGTCAGAGTAGTGACAAGACTACAATGAAGCAATGACTTTTTGTAAAGACTGCTTTCATATGTCTCTAAGAAATCAGTGCTGTTCTGGTTTTCAACTTACCTGGCTCCACAAATAGTGAGAGATTCTTAAGTATCAGCTAATAGGACCTTCGCTGGTGGTCCAGTGGTTAAGAATTCACCTTGCAATGCAAAGGATGTGCTTGATCTCTGGTCAGGGAACTAAGATCCCACACGCCTGGGAGCTACTAAGGCCAGGCACTGCAGCTGAGCCTGTGTGCTCCAGAGCCACAGCTCAAGAGTCCCAGCAACACACAGACCGTGCCCGCACGCCACAAGGAATGGCCCCATGAGCAACCAAAATAATAAGGAGTGTAAAGATGAAACACCAGCTAATTCGCACTGGCTATCTGTTTTACACATGGTTAACCTGCATGTTCCAGTGCTGCTCTCTCCAATCATCCCACCCTTGCTCCCCCACGAAGCCCAAAAGTCGGATCTTTACGCCTGTGTCTCCCTTGCCCTAGGGGTAGGACTGCCGGTACCATCTTTCTAAAGTCTATATATATACATTAATATACAGCATTTGTCTTTCTCTTTCTTCACTCCATATAACAAAAGCTGGTGCTCTGGGACAACCTAGAGGGACAGGGTAGGGAGGGAGGTGGGAGCGGGGTTCAGGATGGGGGGACACATGAATACCTATGGCTGATTCATGCTGATGTATGGCCCAAACCACCACGATATTGTAAAGCAATTAGCCTCCAATTAAAATAATTAATTTTTTAAAATATCAGCTAATAATATACTCATACAGCACCAAGCAATATAAATACTCTCTCAAAGTTACATACACCCAAGGAGATAAAAAAGAACCAGTGAAAATAACCAAGAATAAAAAGCAAACACTAAGTAACTCCCAGAAGAATCACAATGCCTGACACCAAGCTGACTCATCACCCTCCTGTGTCTCCACCTTCAGGTCCAACAGTTTATTTTTATATTAAAAAAGGATGCATTCAGGGTTTAGGAGCAGGCTATGGGCCACAGAATTCTAAAACTCTCCAACCATACTCAGTCTTTTATACTCCTGAGAACAGAGTTGCTACTGTTCAATCACTAAGTTGTGTCCGACTCTCTGCCACCCTGTGGGCTGCAGCGTGCCAGTCCCTGTCAGACCAGCTCCCTGTCCTTCGCCATCTCCCGAGGTTTGCTCAAATTCACGTCCATTGAGTTGGTGATACTACCTAAGTATCTCAAAAGCAGATCAACAATCAGATATCTAATTCTCATGATTGTTTTGACTGGTGATATTCACCAATTCCTGTAATTTGCCATCAGTGGAAGAAATAAAGTTTGGTGCACACTTTATTAAATAAATGGGAGACTAATCTTCTGTTTCGCAAAGACAAAAAAGCATTAAATAAAAGGATGGAAAAGGTGCCAACAGTGAATGACTTTCCTGACATCTCTTCTCTAAAACTCCCAAGAGTTCAATGAGCATGTTGAAACTCACTTGAAAGTTTATATTCAGTTTGAATGGATAATTTTTGTCCTTCTGATCTCTTGAGACAAAGGCTGATGCTCAATAATGTTTAACCTTCTGGGAACACAGGAGGAGGAAAGGCTGAGAGTGAATTGTCACAACTGGTTATAATCACAGTTCATGGAAAATGTGACAACTGAGTTGTCTTCCTCTGTAAGTTGTCTTACTCTGACAACTAAGGAAAAGGAGCTCATTTTCAACACTTATGCTGCCTGTTTAAAAAGAACTACTTTTCTGCAGCTACAAGTCGTTAACAGTTAATAGCATGAGAGCACACATCCTATAACGGACTCCACTGCTTCTTAAAGTCCATGCTTAGCTGTCCAGATTAGTAAATGTAAACGGTGGCAAAGCAGCTAAAAATTATAGTCCATTCTCAATTATCCATACCCATTTCTAATAGGGCAAAATAAAATTCACAGACAATTCTAAAGCACTCTAGCTAATAAGAGTTTCAAGCAGTCTTAAGTAAGCTTTAAACCAAACTGGAAACGTGTTGGTCATCAGCTCATGGCCCTATTTAGTAACAGAGAAATACAAGTATGAGCAGCAAAATGAAAGCAATAACATTCCTCCGGAAAACCATCTCCTGAGCCCAGTCACATAATGGAATGTGAGGTCAATATTATTAACTCAAATCGATTAGGCAACTCATATTTCAGCCCTCATCAAAATTTCACGATTTCTGTAAGAAGATATAAAGTGCAATTTACTGGAGTAAAGTAATGCTGAAATGGAAGAACTCCATTACTATGAAAAGATTGTAAGATTAGGTATCATTTGAGTTTCAGCAAGACAAAGTCATGCCATATGATGGCACATTGCCTTCAGGTCAGTTTTATTTCAGTAATAATAAATCAATAAATCTACAAAGAAGCAGAAAAGCAGTCTCAGGGAGAAATAAGCTTTTAGACATGACAATTAAAGAATATGCCTATATAACTGACTCATCTGTTTTACAGTATCTGTTTAAATTTTAAATAATAAGCACACTTTTCCCCACCATTCACCAATACTGCTGCTGCTGCTGCTAAGTCACTTCAATTGTGTCCGACTCTGTCTGACGCCAGACTCCCCTGTCCCTGGGATTCTCCAGGCAAGAACACTGGAGTGGGTTGCCATTTCCTTCTCCAATGCATGAAAGTGAAAAGTGAAAAGGAAGTCACTCAGTCATGTCCAACTCTTCACAACCCCATGGACTGCAGCCTACCAGGCTCTTCCCTCCAAGGGATTTTCCAAGCAAGAGTACTGGAGTGGGGTGTCCCGCCTTCTCCGCCATTCACCAAAATGGCTTCATAAAATGCTCCAAGGGAAAAGCCAACAAATGAGCAAACTGTCCTTTGTTAAGAGAAAAAATAAAAGACAAGAAAAGATGGCCATGGGAATATAGCTCCCTTCTGTCTTTCTGAAAACATTTTAGTAGTAAATATCTGAATATGAAAAAGAATATGTATTAATATGTAATCATTATGCTACACACTACAAACTAATACAAGATTACAAATCAATTATAATTTTAAAAGTTTAAGTAAAATTCAAAATCTGGAAATGATATTAACAAAAATTTAGGCTCTATGGAAGACAAAATCCAGAAGAGAGACTAGAAGAAGCAAAGTGTTAATGAAGTAAATTTTGAATAAACATGTTTGGTTTTTTCGTTTATTTGTTTTTCATTGTGAAAAGTTTCGAGCTTATATTATAATAGAAACATAAAGAGCTACCATCTGTCTACACCCAGCTTCAACAATCACCATCTCTTGATCAGCATCGTTTGGATGAGACCCACACTCACATTTCCTCCCCTCCTCCCTCTACTGTATATTCTGAAGCAAACTCCAGGGATCTTATTATTTCATTACTAACTATTATATCAATAGTATAAATCTCTAAAAGGTAATGACTCCTTATCGATGTAAATATTAATATGTTTCTTCATCAAATATCTCATCAGTCATCCTTTTCTCAAGGGCCTTTTTTTCATTTGTTTATTCAAAAAAGTCTTACATCTTACATTTGGTGGATAGGTCTCTTAAATCACTTTTAATCTGTAGATTATCCCTCCCACTTTTTATGCCTTACAATTTATTTGTTGAGGAAATTGCAGTGCTTGCCCCAAAGCTCCCCAGAGTCTGGATTTTGCTGACTCGTCTTCAGTATATCACCTGACACACAGCTCCGCCACATGCTCTGTGTAAGCCTGTCTGATCCAAAGTGGAGCCGGTCCTTCCATCAGCAGGCACCTGAGGTCTCTCCTCAGGGTCAGCATCACTGATGACCAGCCTCTAGGTCATCGTTCATTAGTGTCTGCAGAGTGGTGACACCTAATTCCGTCAGTCCTTCCCTCCACAACCAGATGATTACTATGTAGAATAATTCTTACAGCAAAGACATGACAATGCTTAATTCTTCCTCTTTATTATTTTCCAGAAAAGTGAGTCAGTTCACTTAGCATTCTCCAAAGGTCAGCAATAAGGGTTTGGGGTGTTTTTTTTTAATATCATATATCATGAATTTTAGATACACTAATGTGACTCACTCTACTGTGATCATTATCCTCATTGACCACGCGAGCAGGAGCCTCGCCAAGTTTAACACTGATTCGATACAGTACTGAATCTCCAAAGAACCTCTCCTGGTTATTTTGACAAGACAACAGTCATCTTCGATGCTTTCTTGTCTTCTGGTTTGACAAGATGTACCAAGCTTTGTGAAGTCTGGAAACAGGTACTAATACTTCACGTGCATTTTAATGTAATACTAATAAACCACATATCACATACTCTCCTAAGGTTTCAGACTTGGTAGCCATTGTGTATATCAGGCACGTTTCTCTGGTGGCTCAGATGGTAAAGAATCCGCCTGCAATGTGGTAGCCCTAGGCTTGATCCCTGGGTTGCAAAGATCTCCTGGAAAAGGGAACGGCAACCCACTCCAGTGTTCTTGCCTGAAGAATCCCATGGACAGAGGAGCCTGGCGGGCTACAGTCCATGGGGTCGCAAGAGTTGGACACAACTGAGAGACTTGCATATAGGTGTATATTAAAGGAGACTAAGAGGTAAAGGAGACTAAGAGGTCGATCTAGTGACAACTAAATGCACGATGAGATCCTGGCTGGAAAAAACAAGGCCAATATTGGAACAACTGGCAAATCTGAACATGGATACATGTTAGACAACAGTATCGAATCAGTGTTGAAATTCCTCAATTTGATAATTGTCATGTAATATGTAAGAGAAAGTCCTGGTTCTTAGGTGATACAGATTTAAAGTGTTTTGGAATGAAGAGTTATGATGTTTGCCACTTTCCCAAATTGTTCCCCAAAATATGTGTATGTGTGTACAGAGAAATCAAATGGCAAAATACTGATGATCTAGATGAAGATTATAGTGTTCAGAGTTATTGCTCTTGAACTTATAAGTTTAAAATTTCAAAAACTAAGGAATTGAAGATAAAAGGCAAAAAAAAAAAAAAAAAACTGTACTGGGCTCATCCTTCCTTTCTCGTTGCACACCTGGAATTAGCCATTTCTCCAAGTGCTGCTAAGCGCCCTCAGCTTGTCCTTCCACCCAGCCCTCGAGCCCAGTGACTCACTGCGGCCCTTCCTCACAGCACTCTCCTGGGTTGCCCTGGGCTCCACACACCAGGACCTGGGACTAACCCAAGTGAGGCAGCAGCTGGCTTCCAGGGGAGACCACGCTGCTGCAACCAGGGCCGGAGCCGGCCCCCCGCCCCGCCTGCCCGCCCCGGGCGCCCCCCTCGATGCATCACTTACACTGTAGAGCCCCTAAGCTCTGCCTCAGAACCTGAGCCAGTCTGAGTCTGACACAGTTGGACTCAGACTGAGCTTAAAACAACACAAGAGGCTTGCCTACTGGTCCAGCAGTTACAATTCCAAGCTCCCAAGGCAGGAGGCAAGGTTCACCCCCCGGTTAGGGAGCTAGATCCCGCATGCCACAACTAAAGATTCTGCATGGGCAACCAAGACACAGTGAAGCCAAAGAATTCATAAAATTTAAGAGAAAAAGAAATGACACAGGGCACTCCCCAGCGGTCCAGTGGTTAGGACTCTGCCTTTCCACTGCAGGAGACGTGGCTTCAACCCCTGGTCAGGGAACTAAGATTCTACCTGACGCACGGCACAGCCACCCCCTCACCTCAATTCCTAAAAATAAGTAAATAAAAACCCACCAGTTAGAAAGGAAATGACACAGGGAATGATAGCCATTATCTCGTAATAACCTACAATAAACTGCAAAAATACTGGATCACTATACAATATGCCTGAAACTAATATAACCTTGTGATTTAACTAGACTTCATGTTTAAAAATGAATTAAGTTTTTAAAAGAAATGACATTAGGATACCATAATACGGCTATTTCTGCTGGATTGGTCACTGTTTCTAGTCCTGTCCAGTGGGTAGAGACAGGAAACTGTTTTTTTTTTTAATGAGAAAAACTCACTATGAGTTCAAACTGATATTTCCAATTAAATTTTGGGATTAAAGGGATTTCTTTAACTTCTCCAACTTCACACCTGCATTTCTTCTCTCTCCCAACTGAAAATCCTGGCTCTGAAAAAATCAATGTATCTATTTGCTAAATAAAACTTCTGAAGCTTTCTAACGCAAGAAAAAATATCATCATAAAATATTTAATACAGCATTTTGACTTGAAATCCAAGTTTACACTGTTTTAGATCAAACTTGCTTATTGTAGAGTGTAACATTTTAATTTATGCAAACGTGTTATACAATAGCCGTTAAAACCTCAGCTAAAACATTAGATTCTAAGGAGTTTCTAAACAGCTTCTCTTGCCTCATGACATTCAATCACAGTTGTGACCACATCAGCTGTACAAGCACAGGTCCTTCAATTAGTAAGTCAGGGTGTTCTCAGCATCTGCTACTTGTAATTACCTCTTATTTACATTGTGCCTCTCATACTCCATAGTTGTTTTATTTAAAATAAGCTAAATGTATCTTTTCTGAAGTTCTATCACTTGGGCCCTTCTTTTGTGAACCTTTATTGTGATCCTTCTGCCTCCTTCCTTGCAGCTGCTGTTTAAACCCAATTTCCTTTTAATTACTATAAAATACATAAAAGATAAACTCTATCACCTGGAAAAGGTCAGTTGTCATTCCAATCCCAAAGAAAGGCAATGCCAAAGAACGCTCAAACTACTGCACAATTGCATTCATCTCACATGCTAGTAAAGTAATGCTCAAAATTCTCCAAGCCAGGCTTCAGCAATACGTGAACCCTGAACTCCCTAATGTTCAAGCTGGTTTTAGAAAAGGCAGAGGAACCAGAGATCAAATTGCCAACATCCGCTGGATCATCAAAAAAACAAGAGTTCTACAAAAACATTTATTTCTGATTTATTAACTATGCCAAAGCCTTTGATTGTTTGGATCACAGTAAACTGTGGAAAATTCCGAAAGAGATGGGAATACCAGACCACCTGACCTGCCTCTTGAGAAATCTGTATGCAGGTCAGGAAGCAACAGTTAGAACTGGACATGGAACAACAAACTGGTTCCAAATAAGAAAAGGAGTACATTAAGGCTGTATATTATCACCCTGCTTTATTTACTTTATATGCAGAGTACATCATGAGAAATGCTGGGCTGGAAGAAGCACAAGCTGGAATCAAGATTGCTGGGAGAAATATCAATAACCTCAGATATGCAGATGACACCACCCTTATGACCCAAAGTGAAGAGGAACTAAAAAGCCTCTTGACGAAAGTCAAAGAGGAGAGTGAAAAAGCTGGCTTAAAGCTCAACATTCAGAAAACTAACATCATGGTATCCGGTTCCATCACTTCATGTGAAATAGATGGGGAAACAATGGAAACAGTGTCCGACTTTATTTTGGGGGCCTCCAAAATCACTGCATATGGTGACTGCAGCCATAAAATTAAAAGACACTTACTCCTTGGGAGGAAAGTTATGACCAACCTAGACAGCATATTCAAAAGCAGAGACTTTGCCGACTAAGGTCCATCTAGTCAAGGCTATGGTTTTTCCAGTAGTCATGTATGGATGTGAGAGTTGGACTGTGAAGAAAGCTGAGTGCCAAAGAACTGATG
>SJYC01080545.1:19-25633 GCA_006408675.1 Madoqua kirkii | reverse complement strand
CAGCGAAGCCTGGCGTACTATAGTCCATGGGGTCACGAGTTGGACACAACTTAGTGACTGAAAAACAACAAGATACCCCACCTCTGTGAATGTGCTAAAACTGCTGAACTGTGTGCTTTGGTGAATTTTAACATCAGTTTAGTTCAGTCACTCAGTCAAGTTTAACTCTTTGTGACCCCATGGATGGCAGCACACCAGTGCCCCCTGTCCATCACCAACTCCCAGAGCTTGCTCAAACTCATGTCCATTGAGTCTGTGATGCCATCCATCCATCTCATCCTCTGTCATCCCCTTCTCCTCCTGCCTCAAGTCTTTCCCAGCATCAGGGTCTTTTCAAATGAGTCAGTTCTCTCCATCAGGTGGCCAAAGTATCAGAGCTTCAACTTTAGGATCAGTCCCTTCAGTGAATATTCAGGACTGATTTCTTTAGGATGGACTGGTTGGATCTCCTTGCAGTCTAAGGGACTTTCAAGAGACTTCTCCAATACCACAGCTTGAAAGCATCAATTCTTCAGTGCTCAGCCTTCTTTATGGCCCAACTCTCACAAGCATACACAACTAATGGGAAAACCATAGCTTTGACTGTAGAGAATTTTATTGGCAAAGTAATGTCTCTGTTTTTTAATATGCTGTCTAGGTTGGTCATAGCTTTTCTTCCAAGGGGCAACCATCTTTTAATTTCATGGCTGCAGTCACCATCTGCAGTGATTTTGGAGCCCAAGAAAATAAAGTCTGACACTGTTTCCCCATCTATTTCCTATGAAGCAATGGGACTGGATGCCATGATCTTCGTTTTCTGAATGTTGAGCTTTAAGCCAACTTTTTTATTTTCCACTTTCATTTTTATCAAAAAGCTTTTTAGCTCCTCTTCACTTTCTGCCATAAGGGTGGTGTCATCTGCATATTTGAGGTGATTGATATTTCTCCCGGCAATCTTGATTTCAGCTTGCGGTTCTTCCAGCCCAATGTTTCTCATGATGTACGCTGCATAGAAGTTAAATAATCAGGGTGACAATACACAGCCTTGACGTACTCCTTTTCCTATTTGGAACCAGTCTGTTCTTCCATGTCCAGTTCTGCTGCTTCCTGACCTGCATACAGATTTCTCAGGAGGCAGGTGAGGTGGTCTTGTATTCCCATCTCTTTAAGAATTTTCCACAGTTCGTTGTGATCCACACAGTCAAAGGCTTTGGCATAGTCAATAAAGCGGAAGTAGATGTTTTTCCAGAACTCTCTTGCTTTGTCAATGATCCAAAGGGTGTTGGCAATTTGATCTCTGGTTCCTCTGCATTTTCTAAATCCAACTTGAAGTTCTTGGTTCATGTAGATTTGAAGCCTGGCTTGGAGAATTTTGAGCATCACTTTACTAACATGTGAGTTGAGTGCAATTGTGCAGTAGTTTGAGCATTCTTTGGCATTGCCTTTCTTTGGGAATGGAATGAAAACTGACCTTTTCTAGTCCTGTGGCCACTGCCTAGTTTTCCAAATTTGCTTGCATATTGAGTGCAGCACTTTCACAGCATCATCTTTCAGGATTTGAAACAGCTCAACTGGAATTCCATCACTTGCACTAGCTTTGTTCGTAGTGATGCTTCCTAAGGCCTACATGACTTCACAGTCCAGGATGTCTGGCTTTAGATGAGTGATCACACCACTCTGGTTATCTGGGTCATGGAGATCTTTTTTGTACAGTTCTTCTGTGTATTCTTGCCACCTCTTATTGATATTTTCTGCTTCTGTTAGAACCATACCATTTCTGCACTTTATCGAGCCCATCTTTGCATGAAATGTTCCCTTGGTATATTTATCTACTAGATCTACCCTTTGAAATTGGTGAAATGAGGTCTTCAAACAGAAAGGAAATGGCAAGTGAAGAAAACTTGGGGCAGTAAGAAGAACAGAAATATGGGCACACAGAACTTTATGAATGAGTTGATTAAACAAAAATGATAAATCTGTCAATAGTCAAAACTAGGACATTAAAAGTGATGAAGATAAAAGTACATATAATAGTGAGGATTCCACACTTTAGTTCAAGCTATAAAACGCTGATACAGGTAGAGTCACATATGTGCATTGAAATACCCAGAGAAACTACTACAAGACTAGACAAAAAGATACCCTATCACCACCATAAATCAATCTGGAATTTTGAAATTAGTCTGGAAGTTCTAAATATAATCAAATGGCTTACAGGAAAGTTTTAACAGAGAATGAGATATAAAGGAACAGATAGAAAATATGAAAGTGATGCTTAAATGCCAGCTGATCAATGATTACATTAAATGCAAATGGTTTACATATACACATAGAGAAATGGAGATTTTCAGCATGAGTAAAAAGAAAACACAGTTCAACTGTACACTAATCCCAGAAACTCTATATTCAATGGCATAGAGACGCCTGCATGAGAGGATGGCAAAGTCCACACCACACACCACGCAAACATCAGCTGAGGGGAAAAAACGGAGACTTCACAACTGAGAAAATCACTAGCAATAATGAGCGGCATCAAATGATATAAGGATCAGTCTACCAGAAAGACTTGGCAATCCTAGACGTGTGCACACCAAGCAGTAAAGCTTCAGGATACAGGAGGCAAGAATGACCACATCCTGGGCCATAGACAAAGTTTAAAGAACTGACGTCATAAGAATGTGCTCTTTGGCCATAAAGGGGTCAAACTAGAACTCGATAACAAAAAATTGTTTAATGGTTAGAAATTAAACAATACAATTCTGAATAATCTATAAGTTAAAGTCTCAAAATAAATTTTAAAAGACATAGATCCAAAGGAGACAGAGACACAACGTAACAAAACCTGTGATGCGTTAAATCAGTGCTGAGAATAAAATCTGCAATATCGAATGTTTACATAAGTTACAAGTCAGTAACTGAGACTACCGTAAGGATCTAGAACAAGAAGCAAACTAAACCCAGAAGAAGCAGAAGGAAATAAATAAAAAGAGGAGAAACCAATGGAATTAAAAATAGGAAAACAATAGAGAAAACCAATTACACAGAAATCTGGTTCTTTAAAGATATAAACGAAATTGATCAATTTTTATCAAGATTGAAAAAAAAATACAAGAGTACAAGTGTAAAGAACAAATAATCAAGATTGCAGGTGCAGTAGAGGATCTCCCTACATATTCTATAGCCTTTAAATATATTACAGAGGCAAACTACAAACTTTACTCTCATACATGCAACAACTTAAAAGATTAACTCCTGGAAGCTGCAAAGTACTAAAATTCAGCCAAGATGAAATAGAAGATCTAAACAGTCCTATAGTTCTTAAACATTATTACATTTGTAACTGAAAAGCTCCTGAGAAAGACATCCTCAGGCTCCAATAGTTTCACTAGAGAAAATACTTAAAGAAGAATTAATGCCAATTTTATGCAACAATTTTAGAAAAAATAGAAGGAACATGTGGCACATGTCTTACGAGGCCAGTAAGACCTTAATACCAAACCCAGACACGGGCAGGGCAACAACAGCAACCACAAACAGCATGGGCCAACATCTCTCATGAACTTCAATGCAAAGTGCTCAACAAAATATTAGCAAGCTGAATTCAATAAAGTATAAAAGCATGCATAAGCCACAGTCAAGTGGGATTTCCTCCATTCATGAAACATCTGGAAATCAGTGTTATCTACCATATAAAGAAGCCAAAGGAAAAAAGCATAGGATCACATCAGCTGATCCAGAAAAGACATCTCGCAGTGTACAGTGCCTATTCATGAGAAAACCCTCAGCAAGTCAGGAACTGAATGGGACTACTGAGATTAGAAGACCCTTACTCCTTGGAAGAAAAGTTATGACCAACCTAGACAGCATATTCAAAAGCAGAGACATTACTTTACCGACTAAGGTCCGTCTAGTCAGGGCTATGGTTTTTCCTGTGGTCATGTATGGATGTGAGAGTTGGACTGTGAAGAAGGCTGAGTGCTGAAGAATTGAGGCTTTTGAACTGTGGTGTTGGAGAAGACCCTTGAGAGTCCCTTGGACTGCAAGGAGGTCCAACCAGTCCATTCTGAAGGAGATCAGCCCTGGGATTTCTTTGGAAGGACTGATGCTGAAGCTGAAAATCCAGTACTTTGGCCACCTCATGCGAAGAGTTGACTCACTGGAAAAGACTCTGATGCTGGGAGGGATTGGGGGCAGGAGGAGAAGGGGATGACAGAGGATGAGATGGCTGGATGGCATCACTGACTTGATGGATGTGAGTCTGGGTGAGCTCCGGGAGTTGGTGATGGACAGGGAGGCCTGGCGTGCTGCGATTCATGGGGTCGCAAAGAGTTGGACACGACTGAGCGACTGAACTGAACTGAAGCTATTGATAAGGAGCGTGTACAAAAAGCCTACCCCTGGTGCTATATTTAATGGTGAAATAGTGATTGTGTTTCCCTTAAAATTGAGAACAAGACCATCATGTCCTCTCTTGTTACTTTCATTCAACATAAACGTAGTATTGGAAATGTTAGCTACTAAAATAAGGCAAGAGGAAAAAGCCTAAAGGTTGGAAGTTCAGTTCAGTTCGGTCGCTCAGTCATGTCTGACTCTTTTCGACCCCATGGACTGCAGCACGCCAGGCCTCCTTGTCCATCACCGACTCCCAGAGTTTACCCAAACCCATGTCCATCGAGTCGGTGATGCCATTCAAACATCTCATCCTCTGTCGTTCCCTTCTCCTCCTGCCTTCAATCTTTCCCAGCATCAGGGTCTCTTCAAATGAGTCAGTTATTCACATCAGGTGGCCAAAGTTTTGGAGTTTCAGCTTCAGCATCAGTCCTTCCAAAGACTATGCAGGGCTGATCTCCTTTAGAATGGACTAGTTGGATATCCTTGCAGTCCAAGGGACTCGCAAGAGTCTTCTCCAACACCACAGCTCGAAAGCATCAATTCTTCGGTGCTCAGCTTTCTTTATAGTCCAACTCTCACAACCGTACATGACTACTAGAAAAACCATAGCTTTGACTAGACGGACATTTGTCAGCAAGGTAGTGTCTCTGTTTTTTAATACACTGGCTAGGTTAGTCATAGCTTTTCTTCCAAGGAGCAACCATCTTTTATTTTCATGGTTGCAGTCACCATCTTCAGTGACTTTGGAGGCCAAAAAATAAAGTCTGTCACTGTTGCCCAATCTCTTTGCCATGGAGTGATGGGACCAGATGCCATGATCATTGTTTTCTGAATGTTGAGCTTTAAGCCGACTTTTTCACTCTCCTCTTTTACTTTCATCAAGAGGCTTTTTAGTTCTTCTTCACTTTCTGCCATGAGAGTGGGGTCATCTGCATACATGCATCTCTGCATTTCTCCCGGCAATCTTGATTCCAGCTTGTGCTTCTTCCAGCCCAGCGTTTCTCATGATGTATTCTGCATAGAAGTTAAATAAGCAGGGTGACAATATACAGCCTTGACATGATCCTTTCCCAATCTGGAAGCAGTCTGTTGTTCCATGTCCAGTTTTAACTGTTGCTTCCTGACCTGCATAAAGGTTGGAAAGGGAGAAATAAAAGTATCTTTGCAGATGACACTAATACTTAAAAATGGAAAAGCCCAAGAAATCTACAAATATGTCTCCAGAACTAGTGAGTTCAAAAAATTTTTCAAATATAAGATCAACATAAAAAAATCACTCGAAAATCTATATACTAACAGAGCATGAGGAAATTGAAACGAAAAACAATAGCATTTACAATCACTGCAAAAATAATTAGACACTTCATTTCAGCAGATATTGAACAAAACATGTACAGGATCTGGATGCTAAAATTGCTTTAAATGCAGATGCAGGTATTCAAGGAAGACCGAAATAAATGAAGAGACAAACTATGGGCTAAATATAATAAAGATGTCAAGTTCTCTTATCCTCACTCCACTAATTGATCTTTAGGTTTAATGCAATTCATAATAAAATTCCAGTAGGGTTTCTTGTATACAAGGTCATAACAATTCTTTATATGGAAACAAGCAGATCTTAGGATGTTTAAAGTAATCTTGGCAAAGAATAATGCAGTGATGGAAATCTCTCTACCCAACCTACGACTTATTGTATAGCTGCAGTAAACAAAAGAACCTGGTCTTAGCAAAAGCATAGACGCAGAGATCAATAAAACAGAACAGAGCGTCCAGAAACAGGTCCACACAAACATGCTCAAGTGATTTTTGACAAAGATACAAAAGTAATTAAATAAAGGATCAGCTTTTCAACAAATAGTCTGGAGCAAGTGGACATCCGTGGGCAAAAATAATGAATCTACACTGCCAACCTTGCAAAAAGTTTACTCAAAATAGATCTTGGACTTGTATCTAAAGTGTGAAATTATAACTCTGTTATCAAAATAATGGGGAAAAAATTCAGGCTCTATGGTTAGGCAAATAGTTCTAAAACTTGACACCAAAAGAACTATCCAAAAAGGAAAAACGATCAACTAAACTTGACCAGAGTGTAAAGATGCTCAATGTCATTAGATTTCGGGGAAATAAAAATAAAACCACAACGAGATACCACTATGCACTTACTGGAAATAAACAAGTGGTAAAGTCAAATGCTGATGTGAGTGCAGACAAATAAAAAGCATCCCGATTTCACAGTTTCTTCAAAAACTAAGTATGCAATCACCAAACTACCTAGCAGTTACACTCAGGAGCATTTATCCTAGAGAAAAATTAGTATGATAGCAGATTTGCAATAGCCAGGAAATAAAACAACACATGCCCTTCAGTGAGCTAATGGTTAGACTAACTGTAGTTCATCCAGACTGTGGAAAAGCACTCAGAAATAAAGAAGAACCAGTGATACCCAGCAACATGGGTGGATCTCTAGGGGATTATGCTGAGTAAAAACGTTCTCTCCCAAGAGGATTCTTGCGGTATCAGTCCATTAACGTCGTTGGATGGAAAAATTTCAGAAACGGGACATATTGGTGCCTGCCAGGGGTTAGGAACGGATGGAGATGTAGTAGCTATAAAAAGTCAGTGGAAGGGATCTTTGTGAAGAACTGTTCAGTGTCTGGATGGTGGTAATGAAAACACATACCTATCCGGGCGATAAACGCACATAGAACTAAACACACACGCAGAAATACAAGCCAGCCTGGGGAAACTGGATGGCTTTGGTGACCTATACTGATATCAATATATTACATTATGGTTTTGTAGAATGCTACCATTGAGAGAGACTGGGAAAAGGGTACAAGGGTTCTCTATCTTAAAACTGCATGCATAAAAATCTACATTATCTTAATAAAAAATTTTGTGTGTAAATTTTTAGTTATCATCACAATCAGCCACTGTATCAAGTAGCCTCAGATTCAGCGTGCTGAGCACAGACCATGGAGAAAGGCAGGGGAGAGTCGTGTTGGGCCAAGGCTGTGGTGTGGAGACCTTCGTGTTGGTGGGGATGAGGTGCAACAGAATTATGTGTCCAGGAGTCCTGATGAGTGGTGAGGTGTGCCCTTCACCCTCTGAGACTTTTACCTGGGGGCAGATTTGTCCTGATGACGCCAGGGGACGATCTCCACCAGAGTCAGGGTCTAGGAGTCCAGAAATTTGAAATGGGACTCTCTCCATTGGCCCTACTTGGTCAGCAGCTGTCCTGAACCAGGAGAGTGACGTCTGTCACCGTGGAGGTCACAGGCTGGTCCCCATGTCCTCAGGAAAGAAGGAACTGCTGCCTTGTCATGAAGATGAGGCCAAAGCCCGCAGCTCGGGGCTCCTGGTGCTCCTGGTGGGAACCGAGTCCTCCTGGGCCCACATGTGCCTGAGACGGGTGACAATCTGAGTCTCCTGAGTGTGAGCCCCACCTCCTGCCTCTGAACCAGGAGAGTGACGTCTGTCACCGTGGAGGTCACAGGCTGGTCCCCATGTCCTCAGGAAAGAAGGAACTGCTGCCTTGTCATGAAGATGAGGCCAAAGCCCGCAGCTCGGGGCTCCTGGTGCTCCTGGTGGGAACCGAGTCCTCCTGGGCCCACATGTGCCTGAGACGGGTGACAATCTGAGTCTCCTGAGTGTGAGCCCCACCTCCTGCCACTTCCATCAAAATTCCCAGTGGCCCCCCTGCCCCGGCGGGCTCCTTCCAGAACCCACCTAGGTGCCCTGCTGGCTGTGAGGAGGGGACGGCAGCCCAGGCTGACCCGGCTCCTCTGAGCCTTCTTCCCTGGGCAGGATGGAGCGCTCAGGGTGAAGGAAAGAGCACAGTTAGAAACGCGGAGCAAAAGCAGAAAACCGGCCCCTCCATGAAGCGCTGTGCGTGCATGTACACACGTGTGCTCTTGTGCCTGTGTGTGCGTGTGTGGGCGCGTGCACTTGCACGAGGGTGAGTATGCAGGCCAGTGCACCCCCCTACTCCCCCCCCATGTATTCTAAACTGAAATGCGCGGCTGACTCACAGGAGCACGCAGACCCAGAGCAGCCGCTCCAGTGGTGAGCCTGGCAGGGCCCGTTCAGCAGGTCTGGGCCCCCACCCCCACTCCAGGGCAGGAATCAGGCCCAGGGCCCACCCCGAGGCCCCTCCTGCTCGCCCCTGGGGTCTCGGCCTTCCTGCTCATCCCACCCCCAGCCCCACAGAAAGCCCCTGGGGCTCCAGCACGCCACGCCACCCCCATCTGCAGATGCCGCCTCCCATGCCGAGGATCAGATGTGTATAAGAGACAGGGGCTGGGACTGGTCTTCTCTCAGGTCACTCAGAAAGCTGAAAGGCAGGTAATTTATCCCTAATATCCTACAAGCGAAACCTCCTCAGCGTCTTTACCAGGGCCATCTGGGCGCAGAGACCACCACGCCCACCTCGTCTCAGTCTTCAAACTAAATATCTGGAATATTTTTTGAGAGACAGCATAAAACCGCTTCCGTTATTGAGCTAATTGGAACAAGTCAGAGCCTTTCATGAGACGCGATGCTGAGGGCTCCGCCAAGCCTCCCTCGTCCCCAGGTGACCCACGCTCCCAAAACTGGCTGGCTGTCAACACTGGGGATATTTCCTCAGAAAATTCACGTTTCATTTTCCTCAGTAAGTCAGTTTTCTGTGATTAGAGAAGAGCGAGGCCAATCATTTTAAGTGTTTTTCTGCCTTTCCACAGGAATATTAGAAAGAACATTTGCTCAAAGCCTGCAGGCTTTTTTCTCTCCATAAACATAAAGGGCACAGCACAGGAAAATATGAAGAGACCGTGCTTCCTGCCATTTCAGCAAGGATTTCAGGTTTGTTCCTAATCCCATGAGAATTACCCTGGAGCCGAGGATCCCACGTGCCCAGCTGGGGGTGACGAGTGCATCTGAGATCCCCCGGGGAGCACCCCAATGCCACCAGCAAAGGCAGGTTCTTCTAATTAGCAAAATAAGACAGTCGTGCAGGAAAGTCCGCAGCGTCACAGGTTAGAGGCAGGAGGGCTTCTGGGCGTGCTTGCTGATGGTGGTGGGAGCTGGGCACCCCGGAGAGGCAGTGCAGACGTGCTCGCCCCCAAGCCCCGCAGCTTCTCTGGAAAATTCCAGACCAGAAGCAGAGGGAGGAAGTTTGGTTGGAAGTTCTGGAGCCAATACCTGGGCTAGGCTCTGGCCAGGGAGGCCCTGGGGCATCAGCCCTGCCCTGCTGTAGGCAGGAGGGAGGGGTGTCCACAGGCAGCACTGGGGAGGAGGGAGGGGGCATCCGGACATCACCAGGGAGAAGGGAGGGGCGTCCGTGAGCAGCACCCGGAGGAGGGCGGACCTCTGAGCCCAAGGTAACCTCTGAGACGGTAAGGCACAGCCTTGGGCTCTGGGGAGAGCCTCAAAGCCCTGACTTGGGTCCGATAGTGTGTTGCCCAAGGGCTGGATGGTTCTGATGGATCAGGCTAGCGGTCCTGGTGTCTCCTGAGGACAGCCTCCCTCTGGGCATGGGCTCTGCCATCCTGTCTTGGAGATGCTGCCTTGGAGATGCTGCCTCAGGGCTGGGGGCCCTTGCCAGCAACACACGACCTGGGCGGGAGACGACGGATGCAGGGTGCTCTGGCAAAGGCCCCTGCCCTCAGCAGGGTTGGCGCACCCCCAGCCCCGCTAACCAGGACGCTGCCCCTGTGTTTCAGCCGGGCATGGGCCTGCTCCTGTGTCTGCGATGGGTTCTCATCCCCGACTGCACCCCAGTCCTGTGCTCTACGAATCCTCCCTTGTCTTGTGCTAAATCCTATGGAACAGTGTGTCAGGGCACACGGGAATGCCACGGCAGCCCCCAGGGGCCGGGCACGAGCAGGGTCATGCGCTTCTGTCCACGATCCGGAATGCACCTGCGGCTACGTGACTACCATCCTGACACGTGGGAGCAGGAGGCAGGGACGCAGCCCCCGCACCACCCGTTTGTCTGCCAGTGGTGATGCCCTGCACCGCCCCCCCCAGGTGGCTGTACGCTGGGCCCCAGGACTTCAGGCCAGCGGGCAGAGTGGCCTCTGGTCCAGGAAGTTGGTACGGGTGAGGCGCTCAGTGCATGTCTGTCCCTGGAGTGAATGCGTCCAGTCAGCCGGCCGCCAGTCCACAGCATCTCCTGATTCTTACTCTGACCCCTCTGCTCAGGACCGTCTGCAGGACCCAAACTTAAAGTGAGAAGACGGACCACTCAGATCGGCTGTCACAGGACCCAGAGGTCACAGTGTCTATCTCCCGCTGTTCAAGTGATGAGAAGAGTCAGAACCCACCTGTCCAGGCGGGTTCTCATTATTTCCCTCACACAATGGGATGCTGGCCTCAGGGGATGTCTCGGGGAGCTGGTCCTGTGCAGCCAGAGCTGGGGGGGTGTCTCCCAGCGGGAGTGGCTATGGCGCCCTATTAGCCTGAGTAGGGTTTCAGCGTCCCTTAGCGCTTGATCCTTTTTCTCGGGCTTTCCTCGCAGGCCGACACGCCAAAGGGAAAAGAAAGGAGCTCATTCCTCGGGCGTGTTTATTTTTTGTTTTTTGGGTTCAAACTGTTGTCAGCTTTTAAGTCCAAATTCCAGTTTTCTCCATCAGTTAGTTCCCTGTGCAAAGATGTAAAAGATGTTTGTAGACTTTTTGAGGGAAATATATTTATATATACAACATCACCAAAGGACACAAAAGCCCTTGAGGATAGAAAAGTGAGCACGCAGAGAGACGCAGCCCATGTGGCGTGAACGTGGGCAGTGGAGGGGGGATGAGCAGGTGACGGTATACTGGACAGTGGGCTCCTCACACAGAAAAAAATAAAATTAATCTTTTGTTGTTCCATTGCTAAGTCATGCCCGACTCTTTGTGACCCCATGGAGGGCAGCACACCAGGCCTCCCTGTCCATCACCAGTTCCTAGAGCTTGCTCAAACTCATGTCCATCAGGTCGGCGATGCCATCCAACCATCTCATCCTCTGTTGTCCTCTTCTCCCCCTGTCCTCAGTCTTTCCCAGCATCAGGGTCTTTTCCCATGAGTCGGCTCTTCCCATGAGTCGGCTCACCCCCAAGTGTTGGAGCGGCAGCCTCAGCATCATCAAACGCACTGAATGCCGTCCCTGGGAGCGAGAGGCTGAGAAGTGCTGTGGCGCCTGCGGCTGGTACGGGCGGTGCTCAGAGCACCGCCAACCCACAGGAGCAAGATGGAGACAGACGCCCGGACGAGGCTCCAGCCAAGGGGGTGGGCAGACACAGAGGGAGAAAGCGAAGGCCGTGGCGCTTAAAGGTTCTGAGCTTGGCAGGAATCAGAAAAGCAGAAATCCAGGCAGCCCGATATGAAATCACACCACTGGGACTGTCCGAAGTGTAAGTGGCAGGGCTGTGAGGAGGGGCGGGTGACGCCCAGGGAGGCGGGAAGTTCACAGCACCTCCTGCAGTCAAACGCATGGGCCAGTGGCCCAGAAGCCCTCTTCCAGATGTCCAGGTGGGGGTTGTGACCACGTGCGAAAGGAGAAAGCTAGCAAGAACGCCACCGCAGGGGGCTCTTAGTGATGAAACCTCTCTTGAAATAACCTAAATATTCATGAGCATGAAGTGAGAATACCATTCAGCAGTCAAGTGAGCAAACAAGAGATGTGTCTGTCAGCATGAATAAGTGTCCAAAGCCGTGTTGAGTGAGAATGTGCAGAACAACTTGCTTTACCAACGACCACTGTGTAAGGAGAGAACAGGAGCAGGATGGTGTTATGTGTTTTTCAGGGGTACGTGAGCGTCTGGGAGCCCTGCTGGAGACCTGACTTGGGAGAGTGGCTGCGTCAGCTGCACAACACAGAAATCTGCTCATGTAAAAACAGGTTAAATAAAATGGGAAACTACTTTCTCTTGTATACATTGGAAGGCCAGACATCCAGGGCTTGTATGTGGCTTCATGGTGACGTAGAATTATAGGCTCCCATTATTTCTCTGCCCCACTGCCTTTTCTGAACAGCTTCCATTCTCAAGATTGCCTCATGTTCCAAGATGGCTGCTGGTGCTCCAGCAATCCCATCTCTACTTCAGGACAATGGCCAGGGAAGTGAAAGATGAAAGGATGTAACTCCTGCCTCAAGTTTACCTCTGAGGTGAGAAGGGACTGGAAGTGTGTAGGAGCAGAAGAGGTTTCCTTATAGCTGTAATAGTTTGTTTTCAAAAACCATAATCAGAAACAAATATAGACGATTTAAACATTTGTTAAAGTCAATGATTAATGAAGCATGATTTTACACTATTTATTCTCTATGATTGTATTTATGTTTGGTTGAAATAGTTCACAGGAAGAAACATGAAGAAAATAGGAAGTGAATTTAATACATTGATTTGCATTAACGATATGAGTCGATTCGCTGATTTATAACAATAATGAAGAGCAGCTAATTGCTGAGCTCCCGGTCCCTCCTGGGAGGCATCAGAGCTGCACGGAAGTGAGTGAGCTCCCCGGTGGGAGCCTGCCCAGCCCCGGGGTCTGTGCGATGCCGCCTGTGGCCGCCTTTGCGGGCTGCTGCGCCACACGTTCTTACAGGCCTTTTCCTGCGCTTTTCCCCACTGACAGCAGGTCCTTCTGTCCAGCCCATCTGGCCGGACGTGGCCCCCAGTTACAGCCCGTGCACACCCCTCTGGGCAGCCGCATGGATCTTTGATGCTGTAGCATCCTGGAGCCTGCCAACCGCGGATGCGGATAACCTGGCCTGCGGCACCTGCTCCCAGGCGGTCCCCTGGAGCACTTGGGCCAGGCAGCCGTGAGGTCCGTGTTCCCGTGAGCTCTGGTCGCCTGCTTGGCCTTCTCCCCCAGAGTCTGCCCAGTCCGATCCTGGAGCAGGTGACCACCAGGGTCTGACTGGCACTCGGGCTCATACCTGCAGACACCGCCACCCGCCCCAGCTAGATGTGCACCTCCCCTGACAGCTGGAATAAAGCGCAGAAGAAACGCGGGCAGAGTGGGCACCAGGTCCCCACAGAGCCTGTCGAGTGAGAAAGAGTCAGACGAAAGCAGCTCCACTTAATCTCATTTCCTGAACACTGGAACGTGAAGGATGGCTGACTCGGTATTTTGTCGACCGGTTGCTCAGTCGTGTCCGACTCCCTGTGGCCCCGTGGACTGCAGCACACCAGTCTTCCCTGTCCTTCACTACCTCCCAGAATTTGCTCAAAGTATTTAGTGGCACCAAAGCACAAGTACCCCTCTGCCCCAAGTCCAGAGGCACCTACCCGCCCCAGCATCTAGTTATCTCTCCCCGCTTGTCCATTATTTGTCTCTTTATCGACCATATATTCCCCAGATCTGCTGACTGGACATTCATTATGCATTTCTGCCAAAGGAGCTCTTGATTCCTGACTTCAAATCATTTCCAAACATGTTACTTAAGATGAGCTGCTGGAGTCCTGAGTGGCCAGGGAGAGAGCTCTGTTCCAGGGAGGAGAGGGCTGGGCCCTGATGCTCCTGACTCAGGGCCACCTGTCAGTGGCCATGCAGCCTCTGACCTGCCCGCCCACCCACGTTGCGCCTGCTGCCTCTTCAGTCTTGGGGGCCCGATGCTTGGAAGGGCCCAGACTGATAAGGGAAGGGAGGGGGCATTTTCAGGCCCAGGAATCTTGAGGGAAGCACTGTCCACGTGGGCTCGTCCCATCACCAGACACGGCCTGGCACAGTGGGCGTCACATGCGGGATGCGGAGTGACGTTCGTCGGACATGCCGGGTCCTGTTGGGCTGTCTGAACAGAGGCTCCACGGCCATGCAGAGACCAGCCGTTCCTGGGGTTCCCACGTCGCACACGGGGAAGGGAAGGGGCAGAAAGCCCTGAGCTGACTGGCCGGGACCAGCCCCTCCGTGGCTGAGGGAGCCCAGTGCCAAGGAGGAGAGAGCAGCAGCTGCCTGTAAATACGCCGGCGGTAAATAAGGCACCCTGCTGAATTCAGATGTGCGGCGCTCCTTCCAGCTCCCCGATAACCACTGAACGGTAAAATCACTAGTCTTTCCATGGAAGAAATTAGCATTAATGAGATAGTAGCGTATCTGGAGTAACTGACATTTTGATGAATGAGCCGGCGGGATGGCATACGAGGCTCCTGATGGATCATATTCAGGTTGCCTAGGCTGGCATTTAACTGTTCCTCCTGCGCTCCCGGCTTCAGTTATGTGCAATAGAAAACCTCGGGAATATGGGGCTTTATCTTTCAGGAGGCAGACCCAAGCGTCAGGATCAATCCAGGCTGACAGCAGCTCCACGCAAGGGGGAACCAGGGAGTCCAGAGCCAGGGGACTGGTCCCCATCCCCCCGGACTGCACTCCACCCGCAGGCAAGGGGGTCTCTCTCCTCCCCTGGGCCGGGCACACCTCCTGGAGATGAAGCTGGATGTTCCCGCGGAAGCAAACACCCAGGTGGACCTCCTAGAGCTTTGGGGGAGCTGATGCCTGGAGCCCCAGCAGGAGGGCACGTGTGTCAGTGGGATGGAGTGGCTCCTCTGGGTCTCCCTCAGGCTCGGCCGTCAACCTGAACCACTTTCCGAGAGACCTCCCAGGCTGGTTTCCTCTCCTCCCGTGGAACAGCCGCCCCCTGGGCTGTTGTGCCTGCCCAAGCCTGGCTTCGGGGCCCCACCTCTGGCCACACAGCTGAGCTTCTGCCCCCTCTGCCGCAGCCTCCCCTGGCCCCGGCTGGTCCTGCTTCCCAGGCAGCCATCACGAGGTCGCGGGACCACTCCCCGGCTCCTGGCCCTGCCCAGCGAGGGTGTCTGTACCCAAGCCGTGTCCCCAGCTCCCAGCACGCAGCCTGCAGAAGTCACTAACACACACAGGTTACGCGCAGCAGGGGCGTCCGTCTCCTGCCTTTTGTGTTTGTCTAAGAAGAAAGCCTGGAGAAGGCAGTGGCCCCCACCCCAGCACTCTCGCCTGGAAAATCCCACGGACGGAGGAGCCTGGTGGGCTGCCAGTCCATGGGTCACAAAAGCCGGACACGACTGAGGGAATTCACTTTCTTTCTTTCTATGGTTCCTTTTGGAGGAGGAAATGGCAACCCACTCCAGTGTTCTTGCCTGGAGAATCCCATGGACGAAGGGGCCTGGTGGGCTATGGTCTATGGAGTTGCAAAGAGTCGGACACGACTAAGCAACTAACACACACACACACAAGAAGAAAACCGAGTGTGCACATCTGTGTGTCCCCAGCTCTGAGCACAGCGGGCACTTGAAGGAGACAGTGAGGAGGCCCCGGCTTGCAGGTTCTGCCGGGAGGGAAAGTCCCCAGGAGAAGGCTGCCCGGCCTGGAAGCGGAGCAGGCACCAGCCACCATCACTGAGCATCACGGCGCCTCCCTGATCCCAGGAATGAGAACCCGCAGGGGGGCTGGGGAGCGGGACCCGGGGCCTGAGGCCACAGGACCCCAGTCAAGAATCATCAAGTCTCTTGGAGGAAGGAAAATAAGATCTGAACGTTTGCACAGGGATGCCCGGTTATTGGTTGGAAAGACATACTAAACCAGAAGAAGAACCAACCCCCACAGATTCTTATGAAACTCTAAGCAATGCCAACTAGAATTCCAGTGTGTTTCTGTGCATGAGTGTGCAATTTGGATCAAATAATCTTAAATTCATAGAACAGGATACATGTCTAAAACTCCATATATCAAAGCTATGGTTTTTCCAGTGGTCATGTATAGATGTGAGAGATGGACCATGAGGAAAGCTGACCCCCAAAGAACTGAAGCTTTGAACTGTGGTGCTGCTGAAGATTCTTGAGAGCTCCTTGGACAGCAAGAAAATCAAACCAGTCCATCCTAAAGTAAATAAATCCTGAATTTTTTTTTTTTTTGCCACTTTATTCTTTTTAATTGAAGAATAATTTCTTTTGAACCTACTTCAACATGGTAAAGGCCACATATGAAAAGCCCACAGCAAACATTATTCTCAGTGGTGAAAACTAAAAGCAGCACTCCCTCTAAGATCAGGAACGAGACAAGGGTGGCCACTCTCACCACAATTATTCAAAATAGTCCTGGAAGTCCCACCTATGACAGTTGGAGAAGAAAAGAAATGAGAGGGATCCAGATGGGAGAAGTAAAGCTCTGGTGCTTTTCTGTCATACATGAACAAGAATCAGCCACAAGCACACCCGCGCCCCTCCCTCCATCTCCCTCTCCAGCCCGCCCTCCCGCCTGCGGCAGAGCCCCTGATTCAGCCCCTTGAGTCACAGAGCGAATTCCCACTGCCTATCTGTCTCGCGTACGGCTTGTGAATCTCCCTGTTAGTCTCTCCACACACCTCCCCTTCTCTCCCCTCCCCTCCCACCGTGTCCACAGGCTGTTCTCTGTGTCTGTTTCTCCACTGCTGCCCTGAAAGTAAACTCATCAGTGTCGTCTCTTCAGATTCCATATGTTCATGTCAGTATATGCTATTTACCTTTCTCTTTCTGACTTCACTCTGTATAGTAGGCTCTAGGTCCACCCACGTCATCAGAACAGACACAGTTGTGTTCCTTTCTGTGGCTGAGAAACACTCCTTTGTGTCTCCGCACCGCTGCCCATCCGTCTGCCGTGGACGTCCAGGCTCTGCATGTCCCGGCGGCTGTGAATGGCGCTGCAGTGGACACTGGGGCGCATGGGTCTTGTTCAGTTTAGCTTCCTCAGGCTATATGCCCAAACTGGGATTGCTGGGTCATATGGTGGTTTTATTCCTGGTTTTTTAAAGAATGTTCAGACCGTCTTCCGTAGTATCTTATCAATTTACATTCCCACCAGCAATGTAAGATCCCTTTTCTCCACACCCTCGCCAGCATTCATTGCTTGTGGACTTTTCGACGGTGGCCATTCTGCCTGGTGTGAGGTGGCATCTCACGGTGGTTCCGATTCACATTTCTCTGACAATGAGCGATGCTGAGCATCTCTCCATGTGTTTGTTAGCCATCTGTGTGTCTTCTTTGGAGAAATGTCTCTTTAGGTCTTTTCCCCACTTTTTGATTGGGTTGTTTACTTTTCTGCTGTTTGATTGTATGAGCTGCTTGTATATTTTTGAAATTAATTCTTTCTCAGTTGTTTCCTTTGCTATTATTTTCTCCCATTCCGAGGGTTGTCTTTTCACTTTGCTTGTAGTTTCCTTTGCTGTGCAAAAGCTTTTAAGTTTAATTAGGTCCCACTTGCTTATTTTTGTTTTTATTTCCATTACTCTAGGAGGAGGGCCATAGAGGATCCTGCTTTGATATACGTCATCAAATGTTCTGCCTATGTTTTCCTCTAACAGTTTTATTGTTTCTGGTCTTCCACTTAGATCTTTTATCCATTTTGAGTTTATCTTTGTGTATGGCTTAAGAAAGTGTTCAATTTCATTCTTTTGCACATAGCTACCCAATTTTCCCATCACCACTTATTTTGCAGGATACGAGGTCAATACATAGAAATCCCTAGCATTCCTATATACTAACAGTGAAAAATCAGAAGGAAAAATTAAGGAATCAATCCCATTCACCACTGCAACAAAAACAATAAAGTATCTAGGAATAAACCTACCTAAGGAGACAAAAGAACTGTATAGGGAAAATTGTAAGATGCTGATGAAAAAAATCCAAGACGACATAAACAGATGGAAAGATATTCCATGTTCCTGGGTAGGAAGAATCAATTTTGAGAAAATGACTATACTACCAAATATAATCTGCAGATTCATGAGATCCATATCAAATTACCAATTGCAGTTTCCACAGACCTAGATTGTAAGAGGCTGATGAAAAAAATCCAAGACGACATAAACAGATGGAAAGATATTCCATGTTCCTGGGTAGGAAGAATCAATTTTGAGAAAATGACTATACTACCAAATATAATCTGCAGATTCATGAGATCCATATCAAATTACCAATTGCAGTTTCCACAGACTTAGAACACAAAATTTCGAATTCATATGGAAACCCTGAATAGCCAAAGCAGTCTTGAGAAAGACTGGAGCTGGAGGAATCAACCTTCCTGACTTCAGGTTATACTACAAAGCTACAGTCATCAAGACAGTATGGTGCTGGCACAAAAACAGAAATAAAGACCAATGGAACAAGATAGAGAGCCCAGAGATAAACCCACACGTCTGTGGGTACCTTATTTTTCACAAAGGAGGCAAGAATATACAATGGGGCAAGGATAACCCTGAAAATTCATTGGAAGAGCTGATGCCGAAGTTGAAGCTCCATACTCTGGCCACCTGATGGGAAGAACTGACTCACTGGAAAAGATCCTGATGTTGGGAAAGACTGAGGGCAGGAGGAGAAGGGGACGACAGGGGATGAGATGGTTAGATAGCACCGCTGACTCAATGGACATGGATCTCAGCAAACTCTGGGAGATAGGGAAGGACAGGGGAGCCTGGCTTGCTGCAGTCATGGGGTTTCAGAGTTGGACACAGCTCAGAGACTGAACAACAACAATCTAGAAACACTGCAGAAAAAGGAGATTGAAGGAGCTCTTGCTTGAGAAGTGTTAGAGCTTCTAGAATGAAAACGGTGGCAGAGGCATGGCTGGGGTGGCTCAGGGGTGGAGGCCAGCTGGGGAGAAGGCTGTACTTCTATGCCAGGTAGGAGGTGTTCATACTGAAGCAAATCAGCCGAGCTTCTTGCTCATCTCATGTTCAGAAGTAAGTAGAACATCTGCAAACATCTCGCACCGTCTGGGAAACTAGTAGCTTCCCAGGTGACACTAGTGGTAAGGAACCTGCCTGCCACCACGGGAGACGCAAGAAAGGCGCTTCCACCCCTGGGCCAGGAAGGCCCCCTGGAGGAGGGCACGGCAGCCTACTCCAGTGTTCTTGCCTGGACAATCCCATGGACAGAGGAGCCTGGAAAGCTATAGTCCATGGGGTCTCAAAGAGTCAGACATGACTGAACCGATTTATCATGCAGCGAATTTTAAAATGTAAGAGAATAAAGTCTTAAAAGAAAGTGAACATGTATGTGACTTTGGTTTAGGTAATGTTTTTAATGAATATTGCCAACTAAGAAACTTAAAGAAAAAGTGATAAACATGTGACTATGTTTTAATCAATATGAACGTAAGGAGGCTGTGACCCCAAAGAGAAGTGACGGGAGAGCAGTCTGAGGTTCCGCAGCCAAAACACATGGAAAGTGAACATCGCTCAGTCGTGTCTGACTCTTTGTGGCCCCATGGACTATACAGTCCATGGAACTCTCCAGGCCAGAATACTGGAGTGGGGAGCCTTTCCCTTCTCCAGGGGATCTTCCCAACCCAGGGATCGAACCCAGGTGTCCCACATTGCAGGTGGATTCTTTACCAGCTGAGCCACATAATACATGAAGAGTTTTACAACTGATTATATAAAAAGACCGGAGAAGGCAATGGCTACCCATGCCAGTACTCTCTCCTGGAAAATCCCATGGACGGTGGAGACTGATAGGCTGCAGTCCATGGGGTCGCAAAGAGTCGGACACAACTGAGCAACTTCACTTTCACTTTTCCCTTTCATGCATTGGAGAAGGAAATGGCAACCCACTCCAGTGTTCTTGCCTGGAGAATCCCAGGGACGGGGGAGCCTCATGGGATGCCATCTATGGGGTCGCACAGAGTCGGACACGACTGAAGTGACTTAACAGCAGCAGCTGCTAAGACAAATAAGAGACAATTAGGCAAAGTATATGAATAGGCACTTATTAGAAAGTCTCCAAATGGCCGAAATAGTAGGAAAAGTTGCACAAAGTACCAAGTAGTCAGAAAATGCAAATTATTTGAATAAGGAGATATCAATTTTCACCTCTCAGATAGTCTCAGAAAGTGGTAACACCTCCTGGCGGGGATGTGAAGGGAAGAGCATTTGCATCTTGTTACTGGAGATGTTAATAAGAGACAATTAGGCAAAGTATATGAATAGGCACTTATTAGAAAGTCTCCAAATGGCCGAAATAGTAGGAAAAGTTGCACAAAGTACCAAGTAGTCAGAAAATGCAAATTATTTGAATAAGGAGATATCAATTTTCACCTCTCAGATAGTCTCAGAAAGTGGTAACACCTCCTGGCGGGGATGTGAAGGGAAGAGCATTTGCATCTTGTTACTGGAGATGTGAATTTTAACTGCTCTTTTGGGAAGCCATCTGGAAGTATATATTTAAATTAAAAACACACAAAACCACGGACCCAGCCTCCCCTTTCTGAACATTCATCCCCAGGAAATCAGGGCAGCCCTGAGCGGTGCTGGGGGTGACGTGGGCAGCGGGCTGTGCTGGACAGCGGGAAGCAGACCCATGCCCGAAGCTCTGAGTCCTCACACAGAGCAGCGGCCCGGCCAGGGGTGTGTGATCACAGCAAGAGTGCCGTAGGTTGTGCGCAGTAAAGCTTTTTGTTGTTGCTGTTTCGTCCCTAAGTCGTATCCAACTCTTTGCAGCCCCACGAACTGCAGCACGCCAGGCTTCCCTGTCCTTCACCGTCTCCTGCAGTTTGCTCAAACTCATGTCCATTGAATTGGTGATGCCATCCAACCCTCTCATCCTCTGCTGCTCCCTTCTCATCCTGCCCTCAGTCTTTCCCAGCACCACGGTCTCTTCCAATGAGTCAGCTCTTCACACCCGATGGGCAAAGTATTGGAGCTTCAGTTTCAACATCAGTCCTTCCAGTGAACATTAAGGGATGATTTCCTTTAGGATTGATTGGTTGGATCTCCTTGCAGTCCAACCAGAGTCCAAGGGACTCTCAAGAGTCTTCTCCAATACCACAGTTTGAAAGCATCAGTTCTTCAGCACTCAGCCTTCTTTATGGTCCAACTCTCACATCTGTGCATGGCTCCTAGAAAAACCAAAGCTTTGCTACATGGACTTGTCTGTAAAGTAATGTCTCTGCTTTCTAATACACCATCTAGCTTTGTCATAGCATTGCTTTCAAGGGGGTAGCATCTTTTAATTTCATGGCTGCAGTCACCACCCACAGTGATCTTGGAGCCCAAGAAAATAAAGTCTATCAGTAAAGCTTAGGATGCATAATACAATATTTCATTCCTAAAATGAAGTGGATGCACGTGTTTGTGTGTGTGGTGTTTTGTGTGCGTGTGCTATGGTTTGTGTGTTAGTGTGTGTGTATTGTGCAGTTTCTGTGGTGTGTGGTTTGTGTGTGTGGTTTCTGTGTCAGTGTGTGTGTGATGTGGTCTGTGTGTTACTGTGTGTGTGGTTTGTGTGTTAGTGTGTGTGTGGTCTGTGTGTTAGTGTGTGAGTGTTGTGTGGTTTCTGTCTGTATGGTGTGGTTTGTGTGTGTATGTGGTGTGGTTTGTGTGTGTGTGGTGTAGTTTGTGTGTTAGTGTGGTTTGTGTGTGTGTGTGGTCTGTGTGTTATTGTGTATGTGGTTTGTGTCTTCGTGTATGTGTGTTGGTGTGTGTTGCATAGTTTGTGTGTTATATAGTATATGTGTCAGTGTGTATGTGTGTGTGTGTGTGTGGTCTGTGTGTTAGTGTGTTTTAGTGTGTGTATTGTGTGGTTTGTGTGTCAGTGTGTGTGATCTGTGTGTTAGTGTATGAGTACTGTGTGGTTTGTGTGTTACTGTGTGTGTGGTTTGTGTGTGTGTGTGTGGTTTGTATGTGTGTCTGTGTGCGGTTTGTGTGTGTGTGTGTGTGTGATTTGTATGTGTGTGTGTGTGTGTGCGGTTTGTATGTGTGTATGTGAGTACTGTGTGGTTTGTGTTAGTGTGTGGTTTGTGTGTTAATGTGTGTGTGGTTTGTATGTGTGTGTGTGGTTGCGTGTGTGCATGTGGTTTGTATGTGAGTGTGTGAATACTATGTGGTTTGTTAGTGTGTGGTTTGTCTGCTAATGGGTGTGTGGTTTGTGTGTGTGCGTGTGTGAGTACTGTGTGGTTTGTGTCAGTGTGTGTGTATTCTGTGGTTTCTGTGTGGTGTGGTTTGTATGTTAGTGTGTGAGTGTTGTGTGGTTTGTGTGTGTGTGGTGTGGTTTGTGTGTGTGTGGTGTGTGGTTTGTGTGTGTGGTGTACGTTTGTGTGTTAGTGTGGTTTGTGTGTGTGTGTGGTCTGTGTGTAATTGTTTATGTGGTTTGTGTCGTGTGTGTTGTGTGTGTCAGTGTGTGTGATCTGTGTGTTAGTGTATGAATACTGTGTGGTTTGTGTTAGTGTGTGGTTTGTGTGTTACTGTGTGTGTTACTGTGTGTGTTACTGTGTGTGTGGTTTGTGTGTGTGTGTGGTTTGAATGTGTGTGCATGTAGTTTGTATGTGAGTGTGTGAGTACTGTGTGGTTTGTGTTAGTGTGTGGTTTGTGTGTTAATGTGTGTATTAATGTGTGTGTGGTTTGTATGTGTGTGTGTGTGGTTTGTATGTGAGTGTGTGAGTACTGTGTGGTTTGTGTCAGTGTGTGGTTTGTGTATTAATGTATGTGTGGTTTATGTGTGTGTGTGTGGTTTGTATGTGAGTGTGTGAGTACTGTGTGGTTTGTGTTGGTGTGTGGTTTGTGTGTTAATGTGTGTGTGTTTTGTATGTGTGTGAGAGTACTGTGTGGTTTGTGTGTGTGTATGATGAGATCTGCCAAAGCCTCAGGGTCCCCAGAGGCCGTCTGGGGGTGCGTTATTCCCAGTGACGCTCTGCCCCACCCTCCTGTGCAGGGAGCCCCCAGGCTGAGCCCCCGGCTCCTGGCTCTGCTCCCAGGCTGAGCTCAGCTCGGAGCCGCCCCGGAAGGAGCCAGCGTCTGGGAGGAGCAGGAAGAGGGTAGGGGGTCAGGGGTGGGTGGAGGGGCCTGAGAGGGATGCCTGTTTTCCTTGCCCACGGCGGTGGGCGCCCCGGTCTGGGTGGAAAGGGAGGGGGCAGGGTGGTCCCGGGGCTCTGCCTGCTCTGAGCTCAGGGACCCAGGATGAGAACTTGCTCAGCACCTTCCCCCTCCTCGCCCCGACCCCACGGCCCAAAGTGCTCCATGCCTGCTGGTGAGGGCGGTCAGCCTGGGCTCTTCGAAGTCAGGACAGGCTCCTGGGGGCTGAGAGAGGCCCCCAAAGCCCAGGGCACCATCCAAGGCTGTCTCACAGGACCACACCCAGGGCGCAGCTGACCAACCGGCTGGCTGGTCAGGGACCAGACCCACAGGGAGGAGGAGGATCTGACCTCACCTTGCTCCCAAGAGTCTCCATCCGGCCCGCCGGGTGCCCCTGGCAGGTGGGTGGGCGCTGGAGCCCAGCTGGAGGACGGCAGGCAGGCAAGATGTCCCAGCACCACCCACCCCGTCTGTCGGGACACCAGGGTCTCAGCCTGCAGGGCCTGCGGAAGCCAGAGGGCCGGTGGCTGCCTCGGAGGAGCCCAGGACACGCGCTGCAGGGGCCTCGCTGCGGGCCTGCTGCCTCCAGCCTCCGGAGCCTCAGGGCCCTGTCCACCAGACCTGGGCAGCGCGTGGTCACGGGAGTGACGAGGCCCCAGGAGACGCCAGCACTTTGAGAGGGTAACAGGCAGGAAGGCCAGGGGTCTCCAAAGGGAGGAAGTAGGCTGCGAGTGTCAGACATTTTTATCTCTCTCTTAAGCAGCAGGAGGAAAGAAATTACAAGTGTCAGACGTTTTTCCCTTCTCTATTCAAAATTAAAAGGAGGTTTCTTTTAAAATGTGTGTTGCCATGACGACACCTGGTTCCACCTGAACTTACCTTTCCTCAAAGCTTGAGCTAACCAATGCCTTTTTCTTTTGGAAATATTTTTCCTAAGCTATGTTAATGAACTATGTATTTACCCTAGACTCTGTCTTCTCAGTTCTGAGATAATGGCTCAGCAAACGAGTATGTTTCACTCATACAGTTGATCTCCTCATCTATGTTAATGAGACTATGTATTTGCTTGGAAACCTGCTTTTCAAGATTCATGTCAATCGTTTCATGGCGGGGATGACTCACCTTGTGCCAATGTTATCTCAAAATCATGTTGCGGGTGAGGGGCCTGGTGCCACTCTCTGAGTTTCGGACTTTTCCTTTCTCTAATTAGCAGCCTGCTAGTAGGTATAGAACTTTCTCTTAAAGGCTAGCAGGGGGGCAACTCTTTCTACCCCCTTCTGATGTCTACGTCAGAAGCTTTCTCCCTCTTTTATCCTTTAATAAAACTTTACTACACAAAAGCTCTGAGCGATCAAGCCTCGTCACTGGCCACTTATTGAATTGCTCTCCCACCGAGGCCAAGAATCCCAGCGTCTTTCACGGCTCAGCAACAGCCTTTCAATGTCCTGTTCTCCACCTTCCATGCGATCACTCCTCCTTCCCTACAGCTGTGCAGGTGTACTTTGAGGGTCTCATTTCTAAATGAGGAAAAGAAGTCTTGGTTAAGCAGGCAGGGGTCTGGCATTAACTCTCACCCCCGCCCAGAGGCTTCCTGGCTGTGCCCCAAGTGATGCCTCCAGCTCCCTGCAGGGGCTGGGGGGCTGAAGCGAGGAGACTCGGGCTCTGACAGTGCTGGGACCCTGGGCCGTGGCCGACCAGGCCAGGGCAGGGGAGACGAGGCCAGAGCGGAGCGGGAGCATAGAAGGCAGCAGGCAGTGGCCGAGAGCAGGTGCAGCGGACGTGGACGGGCCTCCTGACCATTTGTCCATGATTAACGGTTGGCAGAGCCCAGGCAGCTTCCCCTGTGCCCTGGCCCAAGACGGGCCATGTCTGCCCCAGAGTCAGGGAGGTACCAGGTGCTGGGTTATGGGAACAGCCTGGACCCCCATAGCGCCCCCTGCAGTCAGTGCTGTGGCCCCTGCTGATCTGGGTCCCCCCACAGAGTGCTCCCTAGAGCCCTGGGTGCTCACAGGCCTCACCTGACCTGGGGCAGCAGGCGGAGGAGTGGCAGGGCCCGCATGCCCGTGGGTGCAGGGAGCCCGGGGTCGTCCCTCCCATCCACGTGCCTTTCTGCACCTCCTGCTCTCTGCTGGTTTTCACTCTGCAAACACAGACCCAGGGTCCCCGACAGGGAGCAGCGGCTCAGCCACATGCCTGAGGAGGCAGGGTGAGTGTTCCCAGGAGAGAGCACGCGGCCGCTGTGGGGGGGTGGGTGTGTGTTATTGTTCCACCAGCCGTTGTCAGGAATGGAGTTATGAGCTGACACCCTGATCTCAGACTTTCAGTCTCCAGAACTGGGAGAAAATAAGTTTCTATCATTTAAGTAAAAAAAAAAAAGGAGTTGTGAGAGTGCTGGGGGTAAAGCACAGGATGACGTCTCGGGAAATGTAACTTCTTCATCTTCACTGGCATCACCACCATCACCACCAAAACCACCATCATCATCATCATCA
>SJYC01080544.1:0-34691 GCA_006408675.1 Madoqua kirkii | reverse complement strand
CACCACCATCACCACCACCACCACCACCACCACCACCACCACCACCACCCCCACCACCACCACCACCACCACCACCACCATCACCACCACCACCACCCCCATCACCACCATCACCCCATCACCACCACCACCACCACCACGACCACCACCATCACCATCATCACCACCACCATCACCACCATCACCACCACCACCACCATCACCACCATCACCTTCACCACCACCATCACCACCATCACCACCACCACTACCACCATCACCACCATCACCATCACCACCACCATCACCTTCACCACCACCATCACCACCACCACCATCACCATCACCATCACCATCATGGTGCCCATCATCATGACCACCCTACTGTCACCCTCAGGAGCTGGACTGTGAACCCCAGCAGCAGCAACAGCAGCAGCAGCGTTGCTGTCACCATCACTGTCACCACCTTCATATCGTCACCATCATCATTGTCACCACTGTTTCCTGGCAATGCTTGCCTGTGCACAGCCTAGGGTCTCTCCATGGGTGAGTCACCCAATCAGGACTCAGCCACAGGTCTCCCACCTCTAACCCCTCATCTGATGATCCCTCGGACCTGCCCACTCTCCCAGGCCCTTCCCCTTCAGTGGGAAGACCCACTCTACACCCCCACCACCTCTGAAGACTCATTCTGAGGCTACTGAGGCCTGGCTCATGCAGAGTCGCAGTCAGTGGTGTGCTATCTCAGGCCCCAGGCGAGGGACCCACTCTCACCGCGCTCCCAGACAAGCTAGCGTCGTCCCGAAGACAAGCATACGCGAAGTGGCTTCCATGTGGCGTCTCAGGCGGCGCAGGTTTTCCAACACTCACTGCAGGAGTGGCCGTCCTGGGGTACGCAGACTTCTCTCTTACAAATGTAGAAATTTGCTCCCTTAGTGAAAGATTTTATTTTCCACACATAGAAGTAATGTGAGTAAGATAAATAAGCAGATGGCAACTCTCGTAAGCCCAAGGCCCACAGATAAGCTCACTAACCTTTGTCATAAGAGGAACACGTTTGCCCCACAGGTGAGGAGGGGGCGGCCGCTGCAGGTTGCGCTGCGTTCGCATGTGATGCTGGGGAGCATCAGAGGCCGCCACAGTCCTGCAGGGCAGCTGCTGCCTGTGGTGCGACCCTCACGCCTCCAGTGAATCAGCTTCATCCAGGGGCTAAAGAAGCAAGGGGAGGAGGAGGGGCAAGGGACACTCCCGGCCGCAAGGGAGGCTGGAGGGTGTGGGTCAGGTGGGGTGGCTGTGCTGGCTGCTCCCAAGGGAGATGCCCAAACTATCCACAGGTGTCTCTGATGCCACCCCCGGCAGCTCAGGATTGATGTCTAGTCTTGTGGATGGCGAGGTCCCCAGGTCCTCGCCCAGGGATCAGCCAGGTCTGGAGAAACTCTCTGAAGCTGAGGACATTACTGTATTTCTGTGGCCCCAAGCCCACCCCACTTCACCCACCTCAGCAGGGCCTTTCAGATTCGAGGATGGACCACGTGGCCACACCCCAGGGTCACGCCGTACTTTGTGCCCTGAGGATCCTCAGCGTCTGTCCATGAGCCCCGTCTACTTGGGTCTTGAGCTTCAGAGAGCCCGCCTGCCTGGACAGTGAGTCTCCCAATAGTGGGGTCACTGTCTCTCTGTCGCCTCTGCCCCTCTGGGTCTCAGGGAACTTCTTCCGGCAGAGATGCTGAGGCAAAGAGAAAGGCATGGAGGGAGGGGGGTGTCACAGGCAGAGGGTCAGGCTGAGCGGGGTTGAGTGCTGGCAGGGCAGGCAGGCGGGCAGGGAGCTGTCCTGGGGAGGGATCCCTCCCTCCAACCTGGACACCGCCCCTCCCCTGTACCCAGCACCAGGCGAGGGTCTCCCCAACACACCGCAGTCCCACTCAGCCCTGCCCCCGTCCCAGCAGTGAGATGCCCCAACCTGCAGCCAGAGGTAAGTCCCTCAGGGCCTCTGTGTAAGGCTGCAGAGACCCTAAGGTCTGCTCTCCCCAGGTGGGGTCACCCTTTGCAGCTGAGTCCCAGGACGATGTGCTCAGTGCTAAGGGACTTTCCACTTTGCAGGCTCTGCTGGAAGGCGTCCCTGGCTCCAAGTGGAGACAGCCATGCTGAGGTTTAATGGACTCCAGCAATTTGCTCTGAAACCCTTGGTGCTGACCCTTCACTGCAAATGAGTGTCAGAGAAAGACTTTAAGAACCTGCTCTGTAACTTAGAAGCAGTCCAGATAACACCCATTAATCCCTGTTTTCCATAGTTGGCAGAAAGCTCTAAGTACTTCTAATACTTTCTAAATCTGACAGTTTTAATTATTTCCCTGCACCATTATTGATTGGGCAAGTCAACCTGTGACTTTGAAGGCCTTTGTCAATACCCATGGCCAATACCAGAACCAAGCCCTCCTTGGCCATGGTCTGGGGCCAGGAAGCTGGGGTGCTGGATGGGGGAGGCGGGCCCCTGGAGCTGGAGGCCCCCCTGGTTCTCCGACAGCCTCACCAGTGTGGACCCAGCTAGCAGCTCTCTGGACAGTCACCAAGCGTGTAAGGCTCACCTGCTGCGCCCCTTGTTCCTGGTGCAAGTGCGGGGGACCTCTCTGAGGGAGTCACTGCCTGCAATGAGCCACTCACAACCAAAGCAGGGCTGTGACCTTGACCCTCTGCTTCTCACGTTGAAACAGAAGGGCACCTGAGGAACAGCCTGGACATGCACCAGGGGCACACAAGACAACCAGCAGTGCCACGGATGCTGGTGAACACACAGGCAGCTGCACACACTCAAACACTCATGCACACTCAGACACTCATGCACATTCAGATAGTCATGCACACTCTCAGACACTTGTGCACACTCAGACACTCGTGCACATG
The DNA here is from genome assembly GCA_006408675.1 of Madoqua kirkii. Classification (NCBI taxonomy): domain Eukaryota; kingdom Metazoa; phylum Chordata; class Mammalia; order Artiodactyla; family Bovidae; genus Madoqua; species Madoqua kirkii. Next base: position 31,811 of record SJYC01080544.1, on the reverse strand, counting down.
CTCAGATACTCATGCACATGCTCAGTCACTCATGCTCACTCAGACACTTGTGCACACTCTCAGATACTCGTGCACACTCAGATACTTGTGCACATGACTCATGCACATTCAGATACGCGTGCACACTTAGACACTTGTGCACACTCTCAGACACTCATGCTCACTTAGACACTCGTGCACATGCTCAGACACTCGTGCACACTCAGGCACTGATGCACACTCAGACACTCATGCACACTTAGACACTTGTGCACACTCAGGCACTCGTGCACACTCTCAGACACTCGTGCACACACTCTCACACTCATGCACTCAGCAGATTACCCTATTCAGTGGGCCTGGCTCTGGGTCTGCCCGGCTAAGCACTGGGAGGTTGCCTGCTTTTCGGTAAGTGAAGGATGCTGTGGCCTTCCAGCCCTCAGCCACTGCAGCCGCCCTTCCCCGGGGGCCTCCCCGAGGGGCTCAGGATGGAGAAGAGCAGGACTACCCAGCAGCCTTGGATGGACAGGACGCAGGTCAAAGGAGCGAGTCCCATGAGCCTGGACTCCTGCAGCTTCCCGCACACAGAAAAGCCCTAAATTCATTAACTTCAGATGTCTGGGTTTGGGCATTGGTGGTCATCTTTTGATGTCTGACCACATTTTTCCCCCACAGAAGCTCCTGTGTATCCTGGCTCCCCCTTTATCTCTTTGGAAGAGTCCCTGAGAGCTACTCAAGAGGCCATCTCCTGTGCTAGGGTCCCCAGTATGCCCCGGATAAAATGGTTCTCAGCTTTCGGGTGTGTGTTTTTCGGTTCAGTGGACCGGTGGCAACATGTAAACACACTTGTCCTCTTGGCAGGTATTCCCGGTGCATCCAGGAGGCAGCTCTGAACACTACTAATTACTGGGCAAGGGGTGGGGACAGGGACAATGTGGCAGGGGGCCCAGAAAAGCCAGCAGAGCCTGTCCTGACCAGGCAACCTGCCGTCAGGGGCTCAGAGGCTGGCTCGGGGGCAGGCGTCACGGCAGAGCCGCAGGGGAAGGCTGGCTGGTGAAGACCAGCCCTCTCCTGCATTTCCACCTGGGGAGGCCGGGGTGTCCTTTCTCCATTTCACTCCACGTGCCGTTCCTTCCCTTCTTCCCTCTGCCCCTCCTCCTGTTTTCTCCTTCATCTTCTTCTGCTTAAAAGTATTCCCTCCACTGCTCCAGGTCCGAAGATGTCCCGAATTCATCTGCACCGACTTTGCGCCTTGCAAGCCACAAGGAAAACCTCAGATGAGACTAATGCTAAAGAGTGACACCCTTCTGCCCTGAGGTCAGCGGGCAGGGATGCAGAAACGTGCAGGCGAAGGCAGGGACGCGCGTGGATGGACTGGCCCGTCCCCGGGACCGTCGGTGGCTTGCCCCTGCTCTCCTCACACTGGCGCCCCGGTTGCACACTCACTCTCACGCTGCATCTTAGCGTCCTGCCGTGTGCACAGAGCTCTGCCGCTCAGGTCGTGGTGAACACACAGGCCCCACAGGCAGCAGCTTCCTTGCTGACGGGACGGACGTGTGTCTCTGGTTTTCCTTGTAAACATGCTGCCACAGCAACATCCTGGCCTGAGCCTGGGCTCCCAGGGGCGAGCCTGTCCTGGAGCAAGGAGGAGGCATGTTTCAATTGGAAGGAGGTGGTCAGGTTGCCACTGGGAAGGCTGAACCTGTGAATTTTCCCATCGTAAGCATGGCTCCAGGGCCTTGCGCTCCCCACTCCTGAATTCCCATCCCCAGCCCACTTTGGTTTCATGAGTCTGTCTTTCTCCCATGAATTGCTTATGCACTTTCTCGCCCGGTTCTCTTCTGTGTACCTCCTGATATATTGGGAATATTAATCCTCGGTTTTGCATATATTGCAAACATTTTCTCTATTATTTCTCCTCACATCGCTTCAGATGCCATCTCTATCAGATATTTTAATTTTCATGTTGACAAATCTGTCTTGGATCACAACATCTGAGTTCTATATGTGATTTTGTGTTATTTATCGCTTGGAGTAGCTATCTCTTCCCCTGAGGTAATGGTCTCAATATAATTTATTAAAACTGTGATTTCAGCGCCATTTGTCAGCACAGCCACATTCTCGCATGTGCTTTGGTCTTCCTCTGGACCTTATGATTCTTTCTTCTGTTCCGTTCCTAGTTTCACCCTGTGCTAACGCACTATCTTTTGAATACACTGTTGCCCAGTGTTGCTTGATATCCGATTGGAAGCTTTACTGCATCACCCTTTACCTCTGTTATCATGGCGAAAGTGAAGGGACCGTCTCTAAGTCGTGTCTGACTCTTTGCAGCCCCATCGACTGCAGCTCTTCAAGCTCCCCTGTGCATGGGATCCCCCAGGCCACAATCCTGGAGTGGGTTACCCTTGCCTTCTCCAGGGGAGCTTCCCGACCCAGGGGTTGAACCCTCATCTCTTGCACTGCAGGTGGATTCTTTTCCAACCGAACCATGAGGGAAGTGTTATCATGATAAGACTCGACAACTCTCAACCTCACATCTATTTTAACATTAAATTTCAAAAGGCATGACATTGGGACTTTGACTGGAATTGCATTAACTTTATACAGTCATTTGGGAAGAAACTGTATCCTGACAATAACAATTTTCCCCAACAAAAGCACAGTTTGTCTCTCCTGTTAGATGGGCTCTCTTTTATGTGTTTTCAGTAATGTTTATAACTTTTTTAAATCTCTGCACTACTTTTCATATGAATGTACTTTCTTCTGGATGGTCTGAGTCTTCCATTTTTAATATGAATGTGTTTTCTTTAATGTTGTAGGCCTATAGTAAAGCTCCTGTGGACGTGTGTCTCTGGTTTTCCTTGTAAACATGCTGCCACAGCAACATCCTGGCCTGAGCCTGGGCTCCCAGGGGCGAGCCTGTCCTGGAGCAAGGAGGAGGCATGTTTCAATTGGAAGGAGGTGGTCAGGTTGCCACTGGGAAGGCTGAACCTGTGAATTTTCCCATCGTAAGCATGGCTCCAGGGCCTTGCGCTCCCCACTCCTGAATTCCCATCCCCAGCCCACTTTGGTTTCATGGAGTCTGTCTTTCTCCCATGAATTGCTTATGCACTTTCTCACCCGGTTCTCTTCTGTGTACCTCCTGATATATTGGGAATATTAATCCTCGGTTTTGCATATATTGCAAACATTTTCTCTATTATTTCTCCTCACATCGCTTCAGATGCCATCTCTATCAGATATTTTAATTTTCATGTTGACAAATCTGTCTTGGATCACAACATCTGAGTTCTATATGTGATTTTGTGTTATTTATCGCTTGGAGTAGCTATCTCTTCCCCTGAGGTAATGGTCTCAATATAATTTATTAAAACTGTGATTTCAGCGCCATTTGTCAGCACAGCCACATTCTCGCATGTGCTTTGGTCTTCCTCTGGACCTTATGATTCTTTCTTCTGTTCCGTTCCTAGTTTCACCCTGTGCTAACGCACTATCTTTTGAATACACTGTTGCCCAGTGTTGCTTGATATCCGATTGGAAGCTTTACTGCATCACCCTTTACCTCTGTTATCATGGCGAAAGTGAAGGGACCGTCTCTAAGTCGTGTCTGACTCTTTGCAGCCCCATCGACTGCAGCTCTTCAAGCTCCCCTGTGCATGGGATCCCCCAGGCCACAATCCTGGAGTGGGTTACCCTTGCCTTCTCCAGGGGAGCTTCCCGACCCAGGGGTTGAACCCTCGTCTCTTGCACTGCAGGTGGATTCTTTTCCAACCGAACCATGAGGGAAGTGTTATCATGATAAGACTCGACAACTCTCAACCTCACATCTATTTTAACATTAAATTTCAAAAGGCATGACATTGGGACTTTGACTGGAATTGCATTAACTTTATACAGTCATTTGGGAAGAAACTGTATCCTGACAATAACAATTTTCCCCAACAAAAGCACAGTTTGTCTCTCCTGTTAGATGGGCTCTCTTTTATGTGTTTTCAGTAATGTTTATAACTTTTTTAAATCTCTGCACTACTTTTCATATGAATGTACTTTCTTCTGGATGGTCTGAGTCTTCCATTTTTAATATGAATGTGTTTTCTTTAATTGTTGTAGGCCTATAGTAAAGCTCCTGGTTGAGGTGTTCTGGTCTGATACCTGGTCACCTTCTCTGATTCTTGGAACAATTCTGATGGTTGTCATTTCAGTCTATTGGATTTTCCGTTTACTTACACTTCATCTGCGAATGATCAGACATCTCTAAAAACGCCTTTCTTTTTAATACCTACAGCTGTGTAAGTAGCTGTAGTTGCCCGAGTCTTGTCTCTTGGTCACTCCCCACACGCTCCTGTGTTTAAGGAGCACTATTTTATGTCAGCCTACATCAGCGGCCCTGGAGACGCTGAGAAGAGTGAGGCCCCTGGTGTTTAGATTCTGGGGCAACAGAACCTAAAGAGATGTGCTGTGTGGGGAGGGCCGCTCGGCATCTAAGAGCAGCATGAGGAAGCGGTGACAGGAAGGTCTCTATGTTACAGGGGGAAACACCGCTGATTTCCAGTCTTAATAAGGGTATTTTCTGCAGGCTTATGATCGACTCATATTAATGTAAACAAATTAAAGAAGACGCTTTGCATTATTAATCTGTCAAACCATTTAAAAATTAGATGGGCATCCAATCTATGCAATACACTTTGTGTTTATCCAGAGGGTAATGAATTTTGTTTTCTCTATAATCAGTTAAAACATGTAAATCAGTTCCCTAAGCTTGAGACGCCTTTTGCTTCGGCTTTAAGCCCGGAACAGCAGGGTGCTGGGTACTTACCCTGTCTTGCCCAGAACCCTGTCCCTATGGTGCGTTTTCCTCTTTATTTTTGTCCTGTGAGAGTGGCTGAACGTCCTTCCCGTGATGAATGGCAGTCTGCATTTCAGCTCTGTGTTCACGGCCCCAATTCCTCGTCCTCACTGGAGCTGGTGTCTTTGTATCATTGCTTTAAAAACCTGTCTTTGCATCAGGGACCCTTATTTCCATCTGAGATCAGTCATGTGCATCTTCCCAGTTTGTCCCGCATCATTGTACTTTGGTTGTGGCATTTTTGCTGTGCAGAGGTGGTTTTGCTTTTTATATAGTCAAGGCAATCCCCCACAGTGTAGCCAAACTCATCACATTTCTTCTGTCTTGGTTTGTCTGTTCTTGTTTCTCAAGAGTTGGAATTTATCCTCACAAACGGTGTGAGAAATGGACGCAGCTTTTCATGTGGTTCCCCAGGCACTCAAGCCTCTTCCCTGATGACTCAGCCAGTGCAGTAGACACAGGAGATGTGGGTTGGATCCCTGAGTCGGGATGATCCTTGGAAGAGGAGACGGCAACCTCCTCCAACAGTTTTGCCTGGAGAACCCCGTAGACAGAGGAGCCTGGGAGGCTACCGTCCGTCAGGCCACGAAAGCGTCACACGACTGAGCGTCTAAACACACAGCACCCACCCCGTTCCTCGGTGCTGCTCACAGAGTCCATCTTCCTTCTGGAGTTGGGGCTGGTGTCCCTACCGCGTGCTAAGCTTTTACACGCAGTTGTGGCTATTTCTGGGCTTTCCATCCTCCCGAACTGGCCTGCCTGTTCCTGCACTGACACTTTGCTCTTACAATTACAGAGCACTCACCGTGTCTGTTTAATATCTGATGGACTAGCCCTCCACCCACGGTGCCTTTATATTAGGGTTTTCTTGGCAGCTTTTTTTTTCCTAATAAACTTTGTAACCAACTTGCCTACTTCTAGAAATAAAAACTCCTAACAGAAGCAGCACTTTATGCGACCCTAAAGAAAAAACTGACATTATCAGTAATTAAGATTTTTCTATCCTAAAATAGTATCGCTTTTCTATTTTTCAAGGTTACTTCCGAGGATTGTTTCTTTTGCAAAAGTCATGTTAAATGACTTCATTTAGTCTGCTTTTCAGTGAGTAGCCGCAGAGACGAGATAGCAGGGACGCAGGCAGGCTGATTCTTGCTCTCATCAGAGAGGTGGTGCGTAAAGCAAGGACGTTCTCATCAGGCAGGGCTCCCTCTGAAGCTCCGGCTTGCCACCCACCAGCCGCTCCACTGTGGGTAGGTTCTTTGGCCTCTCCGTGCCTCCAGACTCCCCGCTACAGGTGGGGTCATGCCTCCTCATTGCATTTTCCCTCTTTTTTCTCGCTGAGTCATTAACAGGATCTAATTTGCTTCCTAGTCATTGTCAAGTTCACATTCCCGTCCCGAGCCTTTTAAAGTCATGCTTTCAAAAGAGAAACTCTGCAAAGAACACAGTCAAAAATTTGGTTGTTTCCTTCCCAGCATAAAATATATTCAACCTCCACACTGAAAGTTAAAAAATAATAGACGATATTTTATGTTGGCATTTGATGTTCTATTATTTTGAGCCTTATTTCTGCAGGAGCAGGGACATGCATTTACATAATTGGGTTCTTATCTGAAGGAGACGGAGCTTGCGCAGAGTTTGTAAGTTTCCTGCCATTAATAAACACTTTCCTTTCTTCTAGTATTTCAGGTAATGGCTCCCCCTAAATATGGCCAAGAAAGATATTTTAGCACGTCTCCCCTGTCATTCCCTTCTTTTTCCTGCTTGTTCCCAGATGGGGTTTTCATATGCCTTTAGGAGAGGAGAAGTGAAAAACCAATGGTACGTTTTATTTAGAATTACTTAGAACATGAAAATATACATTAGCTGTAACTTAATGGGAAACCTTTCACATTTCACTCAACAAACACTTATCTAAAGCCAGCTCTGAGCCTCTCCCCTGGCTGCATGTGGGGATGGGGCGTTAACACGGCATGAGGGAGTGAAGGTGAAAGTTGCTCAGTTGTATCCGACTCGGGGACCCCATGGACTGTCGTCCCTGGAATTCTCCAGGCCAGAATGCTGGAGTGTGTTGCCATTTCCTTCTCCAGGGATCTTCTCAACCCAGGGATCGAACTCAGGTCTCTTGCATTGCAGGTGGATTCTCCACCAGCTAAGCCACACGGGAAGCGCGAGAATACTGGAGTGGGTAGCCCATCCCTTCTCCAGCAGATCTTCCCGACCCAGGAATCAAACCGGGGTCTCCTGCATTGCAGGCAGATTCTTGACCAGCTGAGCTCTGAGACACTCGGGCCTCTGGACGCTGGCGTCCCAGTGGCTAAGGCACAGTGGTTCCGTAGTTCCGTGGCCTGGCCGCCCACCTGTCCGTCAGCCTCAGGCATTATCTCCCCATCCCTCACCTGTCACGCTGTCTGCACGACGTCTGGCCTGGGTCCGGCCTCCAGGACCAGCCCTGGGCAGGACAGCCACGTCTGCACGGAAGCTGAGAGTAACGCCCCAGGTAAGACATAAGCCAGTCGCACTGAGGGCTCAGCCGGGCAAGGGTGAGGAAAGCCAAGAGGAGGTGCCCTGGGGGAGAAGTCGGGCTGGATGGAGGACCAGGAGCGCTGGCCTCTGAGCAGAGGGGCGGCTCACGGCTCGGCCACTCCCTGGACCAGAGGGAAGCCCGGCTGGCAGACTCCCTGGAGGTGGGGCGTGGGGCCGGACCCTGGCCAGACCTGGGAGGGCGAGGAAATTGCACTAAAGAGCCGCCTCATCAGGCGGACTGCCAGCCTCACTGCTCAGACCACAGCGACTGCAGCCAGGCTGGTCCAGGGAGGCTCTAGGCCCCTCCTGCTGACGCGTGAGCCTGAGCCCAGCCTGTCCTCGCCCACGTGCTCGGATAAAAGCGCCAGGGCCCCAGAACCTCGTGGAGCTGTGCAGAGGGGCCGGCCAGTGCCGTCGGGTGTCCAGGCTGCCGGGCCAACAGAAGAAGGATGCTCAGGCAGGCAGGCGGGCGGGGGCAGGCAGCCACCTGGGCCCCTGCTTCATCCCTCCCTACCTTCGCTGTCTGCCAGACCCTCCAGCCGAGAGAGACTCCAGGTCTTCAACCTGAAAGCTTTTGCGTGCGAGCTAGCCAAGTCGCTTCAGTCATGCTCAACTCCGTGCCGCGCGATGGACTGCAGCCTGCCGGTCTCCTCCGTGTGTGTGATTCTCCAGGTCAAACCGAGGAGTGAGTTGCCATGCCCTCCTCCAAAGGCTGCTCCCGACCCAGGGACCGAAACCGAGTCTCTGATGTCCCCTGCGCTGGCAGGCAGATCCTTTCCTGCTAATGCTGCCGGGGAAGCCCGAACTTCTTGCCCCTTTGTGTAAATATTTCTGTGTTGCACAAACATCGCAGGTCAATGAGCACCTTTAAACAGGGGCGCTTCCTCCAAGCTCACCCCAAGCACTGGCAGGTGAGTCCGGGCTGCCTCCTGGCAGCTGAGCGCAGACGCGGTCACACTCCGCCCCACCCTCGCTGGCTTCTCTCCAACGTGGAGGCTGAGTGGTGGGGGACGGGGGTCCTGGGGTCCCGAGGCTACAGGTGGGGCCAGCTCTGCCCCTTCCCGGGGCAGGGCCAAACCATAGCCCTGGTGTTTCAGCAGTGGAAATGGCCCCTTGGGCTGTGATGTGAGTTAGCTAGTCAGATACAGGACTGCCCAGTGCCTGCCTTACCTGTCCTGAAAGATGGCAAGCGTCCACTCTAGCTAAGCAAAGCTGTCTGCCCCACCAGGGCTGGTCCTATGTGGTCCCCTCAGGAAAGCTCAAGGCTTCAGAGTCAAGAGGCTGTGCTGTGCACGTGGACCTGCTGTGTGAGCGTGTGCACGCTGGTGTGTACAGGTGCGCCCGTGTTTGTACACACAGGATGCGCATGTTGCCATGGCAACAAGCCTGTGGATGGATGTACTTAAACTGAGGATGCCCAGACACTTGAGACTGGGGTCTCCCTAGCCTAGAAGCACCACTTCAGGACGATTAAGTGTCCATGTCCTGCTCAGGGTCCCTGTGGGTCGGCCGTGTGTCTGACGTGGGCCTTAACAGGCACTTAACCTGTTGGTAAAACTCAGAAATGTCACTTCTCTTTGTTGCAAAATGGAAATTAGATAGGAAGGAACTCTCTGGCCTGTGGAACACTCTAGGGGTAAGCCCAGCGAATCCTTCACGGGCACAATGGAATCCAGAGCTCATCGGGAAGACGGGAAGACAGGGCCATTCACTCAGCGTGGCTCATTCTCCTCACCCCAGGGTGTCCCGGTGGGGCGGCCCCCAGGGCAGAACCTGACCACAGGGCACAGGTGCAGGGGGAGGGGGTACAGGGAGGGGGCGGCCTCCAGGGCAGTAGCTTCAGCAAATCAGATCTCTGTTTCCGCCCTGGAAGTCATCAAGCCTGTGCGTGTGCACGTGTATACGTGTGCGCTTGTGAGAGAGTGACAGACAGGCCTGCTGAGTCGTCTTCTCATCTTAAGAGGCTCAGATCCTGGCATGTAAGTCCAGTTTCGCCAGTTGGATTTGAAGCTCACACTCCCAGGTCAGCCCTCACCCCCACCCCGTCTGCCTCAGGGCTGGGCCCAACCCTGCGGGGCTCAGGATGCCTGCCTTCCCTCTGGGCCTCGCACATCCAGCCCCAGGCTTGGGCAGAGAAGAGCTGCCTCACTGGATGCCGGGACCTCAGGGCCCTTCCTGGGAAGGAGGGAGTGACGGTTCTCAGCGCCTCCAGGGACCAAAGCAGACCCACGCTGACGGGGCAGAAGACAGAGAGGACCCGCTTCCGAGCAGGTGGCCAGCGGCTCCGTCTTCCCTCCAGGCCCTGGGTCCCGAGCTGCAGGACAGGACAGTGAGTCTGAGAGATGAGGTGCTGAAGCTGGCAAACTGCTTAACAGGGGATCCAGCTGACGGAGAAGACTGCAGGTTAGCATCTCAAAATAGCCATCTCATTGGGGTCTGGACGCCAGGTCCTTTTACAGATCAGAGATGGGGGAGGTGAGGAAGCAGTCAAAAGGCCATTAGTCTCGGCAGCATCTCCCGGACCACCCGTCTCAGCCAGAGGCGGTGTTAATTCCTTCCTGCCTCCCATCCACAGGTGGGCTGGGTTTTGAGCAAGGCACTTCAGTGTACAGTCAGGCAGAGGGGCAGGGCTCTCTGCGGCAGGCCATTCTGTATGATTATAATGACGAAAGCAACACAGAAACTAAACTGGCTTCCTCTCTGCGACACCTCCGGCCTCGGGCTGAGAGCCAGGCTGGTTCTGGGGTGAGCCCCGAGGTTGGCCCGCGCTGGACAGGCCGGGAGGTGGACTTCTGGGAGGTGGACTTCCGGGAGCTCGGGGGCCTCAGAGGCCCAGGTCGGGTCCAGCTCGGCCGGGCCCTGGGCAGGCCCTTGACCAGCCCCCTCTGCTAGTGGGCAGTGAGCCCTGCATGCCCAGTCCCAGAAGTGAGAAGTCCCATGGCGTGGGCGTCTGCTTCCATTTCAGCCACTGTGGTCTACACGCTCCCCTGAGGTGAGGTTCTCGGAGAGAGGAGAGGAGAGGGTGCTCAGCCCACGAGGAGGGGCTGCCTCCTTCTGCCCGCGAGGATGCCCTGGGGCCAGGGCAGGGAAGGGCCCCAGAGAGGCGCCCTGGCGGTGGGACACGCCTGCTGGAAGAGGGGCCGGCCTGGCTGGGGCTCATCGCTGCTCCTTGCCACACTTCCTGGGGCCGCTGTAAGGAGGTGCCACAGCGAGGGCTGAAGCCCTTCCCCGCGCAGGCTGAGGCTGAGTCCAAGGCCAAGTGTGCGCAAGAACGCTAACCCGTAGGGACGGTCCTTCCCGGCCCCTGCAGCCTGCTGGCCGCACCCCTTGGCTTGTGGCCACACCCTCCCGTCTCCATCTCCCTCCACCCAAGCCCTTCCCCAGTTCCGACGAGGACACCAGAGATAGCGTTCAGGGCTCCTGACCCGATATGGCCTCACCCCAGAGCCATTACTGGATTACATCTGCAAACCCCGTTTTTCAAACAAGGCCAGCTCTACAGGTTTTGGGGGCATGTGTCTTTGGGGACAATTCAGCTGTGCACCTTGACAGAGCCGGTCAGTCCTATGTCCCGTCTGCTCCCTGCCCTGGAAAGGGCCGAGAGCAGCATCCCAGGCCCGCTCGTGGGGCAGGGACAGTCGCCAGCAAGGGGCTGCTGAGCGTCTCTGCCCGCGGGCCTCCCCAGAGGGTTCTGGGTGCTCCGGGATGTCCCGTCGTCAGGAGCGGGATTCCAGGGGCTCCTGGGGGCTGCACTGAGCCTTCTTGTCCTCGGGGAAGTTCCCCACTGAGGGACCAGGGGCATGGGGGTCCTGGCATCTGGGGGAGGGTCTCCCGGGGTGTGTGTCCCCCAGACAGTGCTTGTCACAGCTCCTGACGCGCTAAGGACAGGCTCCTGCCCAGCACTGGACAGAGACCCATTCAGGACACACCTGGAGAATAGTGCCCTGGGGTGGAGCCGCCCGCAGGCCACCTCGTAGGTCTGACAGGAGGGAATTAAGACCTTAAACCTTCAGCCTCAGTGTCAACATTAGCGTTCGATGCTTCGTGTGTTTAACCATCTTGTTTTCAGAGAGTGGCGTAAGGGGAGCCACTGATTTCCCATCCAGCTCCTCCTGCAACAGCCCCACGGCTCTGGCTCCAGAACATTTTTATTGCTTCTCAGCCTCCCTCCGTCCTGGGATTCTGACAATTGCATTACCCCTGTCGGAGTGCACCCTGATCTCATTGTTCTTTTCTGAGCAGTGCACTCTGCACTGGAGGTTTGAGGCTCCCGGCCAGGGTGAGGGCCCAGGGCATCTCCAGGGATCCTGCTTAGGGGGGTGTAAATTTGGAAGAACCCCCACCCCACAGTACAGAGACCAGCAGCTTCAAACCTGGGCCAGCCCTCAGCGGAGGGGACAGGGGTCGCTTTCCATCTCCTCTTAGAGCCACCTGTCCCTGGACTCTCCTGGCGGGGTTGGGGGGTCTCCCCACGGCCCATGGGGGATGTTCTCCAGGTGATGTGGTGGGGGCTATTTGCCACCACATTTAAGGCCGGAGGCTCTGGGGTTGGGCCGCTCTTCCCTGACTTTGATTATCCTGGGTGGAGGGCATCCCATCAGCAGACGCTTTGGTGAAAGCCGGCTTCAGGATCACTAGGACCTTCCTGCACAGCCAGGACGGCCCCGCATGCAGGCCGCAGGGGAGGGCTCTCCTGGGGCTGTGGGTCAGACGGGGCGGCCCTTATCTGTCCCTCGGGGTTACTGGGCAGCGCTGGGCTGCTGCAGCCGTTTGTCACTGTGGTGACCGCAGGGCCGGGGGTTCTCGCTGAGATGCAGACCGTCCACAGGGCTGGTCACTCAGCTGGTGCTGGCCTGGGTCAGGGCGGTGTGGCGGCAGCTCTGGGCCCACACGCACCTCTCCTTCCCCTTCGTGAGCGCAGAGGTGGCCGGTCTGGTCCTCTTTCTCTGCCTCACACTGGCGCGTCACCTTCTGCCCTTCTTGGGGCTTCCCGGAGTATAATCAGCATGTGGGACAGGAAGCCTTGGGGGTGGGCTTCCCCGGGAGGCCGTCACGTCTACCCGGCCCGGGGCGTACTGTCCCCTCTGGGACCAAGAGCCGCTCAATGACCGCACAGCACGGGAAAGCTCTTTGCTATCTAACCGTGGCCTGTTAGTCACACACACCACGTGGACAGGCTTGTGTGGGTGTGTGCATGCACAAGTTCACACGCAGGCACACATATACATGTAGCCTCAGTGTCAACATTAGCGTTGGATGCTTCGTGTGTTTAACCATCTTGTTTTCAGAGAGTGGCGTAAGGGGAGCCACTGATTTCCCATCCAGCTCCTCCTGCAACAGCCCCACGGCTCTGGCTCCAGAACATTTTTATTGCTTCTCAGCCTCCCTCCGTCCTGGGATTCTGACAATTGCATTACCCCTGTCGGAGTGCACCCTGATCTCATTGTTCTTTTCTGAGCAGTGCACTCTGCACTGGAGGTTTGAGAGCTCCCGGCCAGGGTGAGGGCCCAGGGCATCTCCAGGGATCCTGCTTAGGGGGGTGTAAATTTGGAAGAACCCCCACCCCACAGTACAGAGACCAGCAGCTTCAAACCTGGGCCAGCCCTCAGCGGAGGGGACAGGGGTCGCTTTCCATCTCCTCTTAGAGCCACCTGTCCCTGGACTCTCCTGGCGGGGTTGGGGGGTCTCCCCACGGCCCATGGGGGATGTTCTCCAGGTGATGTGGTGGGGGCTATTTGCCACCACATTTAAGGCCGGAGGCTCTGGGGTTGGGCCGCTCTTCCCTGACTTTGATTATCCTGGGTGGAGGGCATCCCATCAGCAGACGCTTTGGTGAAAGCCGGCTTCAGGATCACTAGGACCTTCCTGCACAGCCAGGACGGCCCCGCATGCAGGCCGCAGGGGAGGGCTCTCCTGGGGCTGTGGGTCAGACGGGGCGGCCCTTATCTGTCCCTCGGGGTTACTGGGCAGCGCTGGGCTGCTGCAGCCGTTTGTCACCGTGGTGACCGCAGGGCCGGGGGTTCTCGCTGAGATGCAGACCGTCCACAGGGCTGGTCACTCAGCTGGTGCTGGCCTGGGTCAGGGCGGTGTGGCGGCAGCTCTGGGCCCACACGCACCTCTCCTTCCCCTTCGTGAGCGCAGAGGTGGCCGGTCTGGTCCTCTTTCTCTGCCTCACACTGGCGCGTCACCTTCTGCCCTTCTTGGGGCTTCCCGGAGTATAATCAGCATGTGGGACAGGAAGCCTTGGGGGTGGGCTTCCCCGGGAGGCCGTCATGTCTACCCGGCCCGGGGCGTACTGTCCCCTCTGGGACCAAGAGCCGCTCAATGACCGCACAGCACGGGAAAGCTCTTTGCTATCTAACCGTGGCCTGTTAGTCACACACACCACGTGGACAGGCTTGTGTGGGTGTGTGCATGCACAAGTTCACACGCAGGCACACATATACATGTGTGCACACATGCATACTCACACATACACACATGTACACACACATACACAGAGAACACACACACATGTAGACATGCACACACACAAACACACGTGCGTACTCACATATATGTACACATACATACACAGAGACACACACCCGCGTAGACAAGCACACGAGGAAACACATGTGCACATGCACATACATGCATGTACACATGCATACACAGGTGCACACAGGGGTCGCGAAGGCCAGCTGCAGGAGCCAGGCGTCCAGGGTTCCGGCAGGCAGCCACCATTCACTGTGGCCCCAGGTGCCATAGAGCAGAGGTCTCATGCTGGCGCCCAGGGGAGCCTCGGGGGCGGGGGGCGAGCCCACACGCTGCCCACTGGTGCTTTTCCAGAGCCCCCCAGGACGACCCCAGCCACAGAGTGACCCTGGGAACTGTGACTCGGGGGCGTTCCTGTCCTCCAGGAAAAGTCGATCCCCACAGGCCACCCCACCCTCCCCCAGGGAACCTCAGGTCCTGGAGGTGCCTTAGGGCCTCGGCTCTCTTGCTGACTCCCCAGGGCCGTTTCCTCCCTCGTTTGCACATCCACAACGGCCTTTGTCCACGAACATCCACCGTCTGGGAAGGCCCCCTCCCCCGTCCAAGCTGGAATTTAGCCGCCTCCCTCTCGCCTCTCCCCACCACGTGTCTCTCGTAGCCCCCACTGGCCACGGGGTGCAGAACCGTGGGCTCTCTGCTTTCCTCCTTCCACGACCTGCCCCTCCTCTGGAAGGGGACCCTCCCTGTGCGCTGGGTTTGGCCCTTCATGTTCTCTGCTGGGCCCCCACCCCGAGCAGGGCCGGTGAGACCTCTCGAGGTGGGGAGGAAGGAGGGGGCAGGGCAAGAGAAGCTAAGGTGGTGGGCACCTGGGGACCAGGGCACTGCTCAGACACTGCTGTTAGAGGGGCAGGTCCCTGGAGCCGACACAGCCCAGGCCTTGGTGCAGACGGTGGGTTGGTCCCTGCCTGCCCAACCCGGAGCCCAGCCCAGCACTGAGAGCCTCGGTGAGCCAGCCACTCTGCCAGCCCACCGTCTGGGAGAGGAGGGGTGGGCAAGCTCCCCGGGTGCAAAGGATAACTTCATAAAGCGGAATCTAATTAAAGAGCAGACAAGGTTTAAAGCCAGTTTGAAGTGAATGAACGCCCTCCCCCACCGTGCATTTTAACAGCCAGGATGCTGTGCCTTCCAAATCCACTTTACCCTGGTTGCAGCAGCTCCACTCCAAGGAAATGGCTTAATCGGATTCCTCAGTCCCTCCCAGACTGGAGGGGTGGTGGCATGCTTATTTTCCAGACTTGCCAGACTGTATGGAAACAGACAGCTGTACCTGCACCAGCGTGGCGTCTGTGTTTTGGGCCAGGATTGAGCATAATCGCCTATTTTAGGGTGCCTGGCCAGACTCCTTGCCCCACATCCCAAGTGCCAAGTCTCTGCGCGTGCAGCTGATGCTAGAGTTAGCAGTTGTCCTCCTGTGAGGCTGTGATTTCAAGCCTTAGATTTTTGCCGAGAACTGAGAGGCTTGAAGACGCTGCCTTCGTGGGTGGTGAATCTGCCCGTACGTCTCACGCCACGTGGGTTCCTCCCGGGCGGGGCTGGCCGCTGGGAATGGTGAGCGGAGAAGAGCTCTCCTTTCAGCGGGCCCCAGGAAGAGCGTTTCCCAGTCACAGTCTCATTGAACACCTGCAGCGATCTTTCGTGAACAACACCCCTACAAACAGATGTAAAAACTGAGATTTTGGAGAAGTGAGGTAAATGGCTGAGTGCAAGGAACTGCTCTGTGGGATTCTAACATTTCTTAAAATTGTATTTATTTATCTGCCTGCGTGGGATTTTGGTTGTGGCCTGTGGGCTTACTTGCCCCCTGGCATGTGGGATTTTGTTCCCAGACCAGGGATCGAACCTGCATCCCCCGCATGAGAAGGCAGATCCTTAACCCCTGGGCCACTCACGCGGTCTTAGAGCTCCAGTCTCACTGGCCTCACCCATCTGCTCCACTGCCTCCTAGAAAGGAGTGGCGCTCCGTGCCAGGCGTTTGGTTTGAAGTGACTTGTTTCCTCTATTCTAGATAAGATAATAAATCCACTGATGCTGCCCCCAATACACTGGTGGATGGTGACAGTCTTTCTAGAGTCCCCTGTGCCATCACTGCTGAGGAGGGCTGGCCTGTGGCTGGGAGCCTGTGTGCGGAGGCTAACACGTCTGTGGGTCCTGGACAAAGGGCTCAGAGCCGAGCGATCGGCAGGGATGGGGGCAGATGACACTTGAGGGTATGAAGCCCCTCCACCCGAAGAGGAGGGTGGATTTGACCACTTGGCCCTCGTTGGTTACCATCTCCATCTGGGGCAACAAAGGGTAACCCAAAGGCCACATCCAGGCCTCTGCTTGTTATCAATAAAGCTTTGTTGCCAAACAACCTTGTCCATTTGTTTACTCATTGTCTGTGACTTCTTATGCGCTGAAACAGCAGAGCTGAGTGTCACATGGCCCGTGAAACCTAAAATATTTACATCCTGCCTCTTTACAGAATTAACAGATGAGGCTGGATGGCATTACCGACTCAATGGACATGACTCTGAGCAAACTCCAGGAGATGGCGAAGGACAGAGAAGCCTGGTCCTGGGGTCGCAGTGCTGGGCATGACTTAGCTACTGAAAATCAACAGAGAATTCACCATTACTGTTCTTAGCTATGTGTTCTTCCCTGGTGGCTCAGCGGTGAAGAATCTGCTGGCAGTGCAGGAGATGCAGTTTCAGTCCCTGGGTTGGGAAGATCCCTGGGAGAAGGAAATGGCTACCCACTCCAGTGTTCTTGCCTGGGAAATCCCAGGGACAGAGGAGCCTGGCGGGCTAGTCCATGGGGTTGCAAAGAGTCAGACACGATTTAGCAACTAAACAGCACTCATTTAACACGTACTTTACAAGACTGGTGTGTCAACCCCTTGTCTCAACTGGGTATTTTGCATCTTAAGAGAAAAGGCCACACCTGTCAGTCTTGGGTCCCCAGACCCACCCCAGGTAAACAGTGATAGAGTAAAGGCTAAGCTGATCTGGTGAATCAGGAAACTAAAGAGCAGAGGGTCCTCCCAGGGAGGATCAGCCAGTCTCTCTTCGGGGTTAGAAACCAGAAACCAGAACGCAGCAGCGGCAGGCCCGGCCCAGCCTCAGCGATGCCCCTCACCTGCCCAGGTGGTGAGAGCGGTTCCCCTCCGCCCCTGGGTCAGGTCCACAGAAGGTCGGCTCGGCTCCTGAGCTGTCCCGCAGAATCTGATGCCACGTGGCCTGACTCTGCCCAGTCCCTCCAGGGCTCCCAGCCCAGAGCGGGAAAGAGGCGGCCCAGGGGCTGCAGACAGGGAATTGCGGGGGAGGCAGGGAGAAGGCAGCCGCCCCTGGACCCCTGCATCCGTGAGCAGAGCGTCTATACAGGTGTCATGGAACAGGTACGCCTGCGGGGCTCAGGCTGACGGAGGGCACGACCAGCCCTCCTGGGACCTATGTGACCTGATGCTCGCCCAGAATTTCCCAGAACACTGGGGTCCCCGCTCTTGTCTTTCAGGAACCCCTCCAGTTTACGGTGACAGATATGCTACAGTGACAAAGACCCCCCTCTGGCCACAAAGCATCCAGGGAATCAGGTTTCCACCAGCGTTCAGGGCAGGGCTTTAGACAGTCTCTGCCTGTTGTTTAGTTACTTGATTGTGTTTGATTTTATTCACAAAATAATTAGCCTACTAAGCATCTAATTACTGCTAAAGCACGCACTACCCAGATCAGCAGGCTGCACCTCCGCGAGATTAGCAAACACTGTTGCTGGGTCTCCGGATGCAATACCAGTTTGAAATGAGTTATTTTCTTTCTATAAGGTGGCTCCGGATTTATCTGGGCCCTCCTAGCAGACCACGCATTGTTTGAGCCTCCTTACATTTTCGGTCCCCAGTTTCCTTTGAAAGACAACAATGTTTCCAATTGAAAGTGACTCAGAAAACAATAACTCCCTGCTCAAGGTCAAAGCTCCCCTCTAATCCCAAGTAAACAGGGTGAATCTTTTATCTCCAGCTGCCGGGAGATTAGGGCAGCCTCATTCCCTT
Source organism: Madoqua kirkii (assembly GCA_006408675.1). Classification (NCBI taxonomy): domain Eukaryota; kingdom Metazoa; phylum Chordata; class Mammalia; order Artiodactyla; family Bovidae; genus Madoqua; species Madoqua kirkii. The sequence goes on along the minus strand of SJYC01080544.1, from coordinate 13,899 downwards.
CCATTTATTAAAGGTGTGGATCCCAGTGTCTGCGGCAGACACAGGCGGGAAGGCTAATTAGAGAGATGGGCAGATAAACTGGATGGTTTATAATTTATCTAATCGTGGAGTCAACTTTGCCCCGGGCCTGCCGTGCGTGCTGGGAGTGATTTCTATCTGCAGTGTGCTCTGATGATCCGGGAAAGGGAGCCTCCGCCGGCTCCTCCCTGGCGGGTGGCTCCAGAAAGCTTCTGTCTGCAGCTGAGAGCACGTCGTGTCTCCATCGGACTGACCGCAGAGAGAACGGCAGGCGTGTCCTGGGGTCTGACCTTGGGCCCATGACCTGGCCTCGTGGAGGCCAGCTTTAAAACACGTGGTGGAGATTTCATGGAAAAACGCATCTCAAGTGTTTTTCAGGCTGCCTGACACCATCCTGGCCGCCCAGCTACCCTGGGGAGGAAGTAGGGGTGCCTTGCCCCTCAGGACCCCCTTCTTGTCCCCTGCTGGAAGCATGGGCTGGGGACCGGCCCACCCTTGAGAGGGAGGCGTCACCCAGGGGCTGGAGGGGGCTTATTTGTCTGGAAGGTGAGATACCAGGACCAGCAGGCTGCAGCCGTGCCCACCTCCCTACCCCCACCCCGGTGCCCTGCAAGGATTCAGAACAAGCTGAGTCCACGGATTTGGAGACTGCAGAATTTCTCTTTCTCCTAGAAGAGAAATGATGCGCCCTCACCGCACCCCAGGCCCGGCTCCCACAGCGGCTGCTTGCATCTTGAAGGGGAGCTGCTCCCTTGAGAAGATAAATCACTGATAGACCTGTTTTTATAATCTGCCAATTGTGTAAAACCCTTTTCAGTTTGGGGGGAGAAAAGCAGAGCTGCTGAAAAATCAATCAGGAGATGAGGTCTCTTTGGAAGGAGGAATTATCAAGGGCCAGATGGCAGCCTTTAGAGACACGCGGGCCCAGACATGGGGAGGGGCTCCAGACAGGGAGGGGGACCCCGGCGTCCCAGGCAGCCAGGCAGGGCAGTGGGGAGGGGCAGGTCAAGCTGGACAGCCCCCGGAGGAGGCCAGAAGCCCCAGAGACAGGGAGAGTCTCCTCAGGACCCCAGAAGGGCCGGAGCATTGGCTGCCAGGACAGGCGAGGGGTGGACTGGCCCCAGGAGGCTCTGCGCCCTACGTCAGTGGGCCTGGCTTAACCCCCGCACCCTGGGGTGGGCGCATCTGGCAGGGAGGAGGGTGAGTGGAGGCAGGAAGATGGCAGTGGGCTGGCGTCTGCCTCTCCCCTCCCAGGCGCCAGGGAGGGTCCCCGTCTCTCTGCCTGGCTGTGTGGAAGACCCTTGTGCTTTGGCATCTGATCTGCGATGGGGCCGAGAGCCCACAGCAGCTGGCTCACTCCGCCCAGGCCTTGGAGGAGGGGGGCAGGGTGGGGAGGTCGGGCGGGCTCGGCCCTGAGTGGCCTGTGGCCCGCTGGGCAGAGCACAGCTCACGAGCCACCCGCCCGGGGCACCCCCAGCCTCCTGTGCTCAGGGCTGGGCGCCCCGCGTACCCCAGGAGGTGGCGGAGGAGAGGGGCCACCTGACTGCTGCCCGCTCTCCTCACTGGAGCCCCAGGTGTCCCCACTCGACCCTGCCTCAGTGGGCGCGTCCCCCTCCGGGCCGGCCTTCCGCCCTGGGTGGGCGCAGGCGGGGTGCAGCTGTGCCCGCCCCAGCCTCCGTCCTCGGACCTCCGGGCCCAGCAGGGCCGCCCTCCCCGCTCCACGGCCTCGGCTGCCCCAGGTCGCCTCCCCTCCCCTCCCATGTGACGCCCAGCAGGACACGTGGCTGCCTCGTGCCTCAGTTTCCCCATCTGTAACTGAGGGTAGAGCTGGCTCCCTGTGTGGGCAAGGCAACATGGGCAAGCGTGCGTCCGGGTAAGGTGCCCGGCACCTGAGGGCTTCGCACACTGCCGCCGCTGAGTGGCTCAGCGCGCCTGACTCTCCGCGACCCCGTGGACCGCGGCCCTGGTCCTCGTGCCTCAGTTTCCCCATCTGTAACTGAGGGTAGAGCTGGCTCCCTGTGTGGGCAAGGCAACACGGGCAAGCGTGCATTGGGATAAGGTGCCCGGCACCTGAGGGCTTCACACGCTGCCGCCGCTGAGTGGCTCAGCACGCCTGACTCTCCGCGACCCCGTGGACCGCGGCCCTGGGTATTGGCCCCTCGGCCCATGGGGCTCTCCAGACACAAATACTGGAGTGGGTTGCTATTTCCTTCTCCAGGGATCCTCCTGACCTGCTTTACATGATTACAAACCAAAGGTAAGTTGACGTGAAAGACAATTCTACAAAGCAAAAGATGGAAGAAACAAACGGAAGTGTGCGTTAACCTAGAGGTTGGACTGTATGGAAGGGACTCTTACCTGACTTCTAGACAGTAAGTGACGGGTCACCCTTAGTGGGAAAGAGCCTGCGCTGAAAGTAACTTAGCCCTGCTTTCAGTGCTGAGATGGTCAGTAAGGCCTCTGCGCTGCGTGCTGGTGTCGACAGGCGAAAAGATGCGGCCGTTTGAGTATGGGGGGAAGAGTGACACTCAGTTACAACAGATTAAACACGTGAAATACAGGCTGTCGAATGAACCCCCGCCCCCGCCCCCCACAAGAAAAAGCTGGTTGGTTTAGGGAAAACCCGAGAATAGACCTATTACTCAAAAAATTGGGGATGAAGGGACAGGACGGGCACTGGTGCCGCTTTTGGAGGTGCAGCTGCGACGCGAGGAGAAAGGAGGGACACGAACCTGGCCTCGGCAGCCCCTCGGGCAGGCAGTCCAGGCAATAAGCAAGGAGCTCCGGGGGGACTGGGGGAGTCTGGGGACGCTGGCCCGTCTTTCTGTAGATTTCATGAGTGTGTGTGTGTGAGTGTGTGCATGTGTGTGCTTGCATTCACAACTGTGAAATTACTGCTGCCCGCCCCGCTGACCTCACCTCCACCAGCCGCACGCTGTCTGGCCACCACGGCTTTATGGAAGGTGCACAGCGGGACAACGGCAACCCACTGAGCAGCGTCGGGACACAGGAGCCTGGTCTCTGAGCGCCGCCCGGGGCCACGCAAACTGTGGGGCGAGTGTGTGCGGCCCTCCTCCCCGCCCATCCTTCCAGGCAGACCCTGAGCTGGGGGTGGGCGGGGCGCCCGCAGCTCTTCCTATGCCCGCGTGATTACTCACACCCCCACCCAGAGGCCTCGCGCCCAGGCGCCATCTGTTGTGAGCAGCACACGTGGACCCAGCTCTCCAAGAAGCAGTGTCTCGGGCTTTCCTGACGGCCCAGGGCTTAGTGCCACGCTTCCACGGCAGGGGCCTGGGTTCGATCCCCGCTCGGGGAACTGAGATCCCTCATGCCATGTGGTATGGCTGATAAATAACTTACATCTTCTTAAACAAAAAAAGAAAGAAATAGTGTCTGACGCATGGCGTGAAGGACAACACCGAGATGATGACCATCTGGTTATGGAAAATGGGCTCCTTTGGTTTCAGTCGGAGGATTAAGCCGCTGACAACATACAAATCACTGTTTCACTTTCACTTAAAGCGTTTCCTGAGCGTGGAGTGCCCTTGATCCCCTTGCTCGCCTTGCAGGCCGCTTTGCCGGTGCCTCAGTCCTGCGTGGTGGGCGAGCCTTGGCTGAACCTCGGCTCCTGCACGGCCGTGCGGGGTCCTGGGAAGGCGCCCTGCGTGGCTTTGCTGCCCTTTCCTTCCACCCTCTTCGTTTCACTGCGAGAGCACGTCTCTGACCTGGGTGCCTGGCCACTTCTCTCTAAGAAAATCTCCAGCTCTGGTCCGACAAGATGAAAACGATGAGCCGTCCCCTCCTGAAAACCCGGGGGAGCTTACTTCCACCCAAACACGCTAGCGCCGGGCATTCCCAGGGTTTACTGTGAAGACTTTGTCCTTGTGTCTGGGGTGAGAATCCATCTCAATCCACAGCTGCAGTTTTCCTGAAACTCTCGACCTTGGTCCCAGCTAACAGTTCCGGAGATGAGGCCTGCTCCCAGATACTCGGAGGGACCCACGTCATCTTGTGACAACTGATGAGAAGTCGCCACGTCACCCTGTCTACAGAGTAGGAAACCGGCTCAGACCGGAGGGGCAGGGCTGTCCGCAGGGTCCTGCTGGCGGAGCCCCCCGTGCGCCCTCTGCCCCCTGCTGACCTCTGCTCCCCGGGGCTGGCCCTGGGGAGCAGAGCAGGACCGCCTCACAGCCAGGAGGCAGGCAGTGCCTCTGGCTCCTGTCTGACCCACCCCCTGCAGGGGCCGCGCTGCCGGCCCTTCTCCCGGGACGCCTGCCCGTGGCCTCACTTCTCACCATCCCCGATGCTCACCTGTGCCCCCTCTCCTGGGCCGGGGCGAGGCCCCACTGCCTGGCCGGGCACAGGGTGGACTGACCCTGCCAGGCTCAGCACAGCAGCAGACACTGGACCACAGGGCCAGCTGGGCAGCTCCCGAAGTTCGCGGAGAGCTTCTGCTCCGAGGACGCGTTCCTCCTAAGCTCTGCTGAGCCCCCTGCTCCGCTGAGGTCAAAGCCTGCAGGTCGCGCCTCTCTGCAGTCCATATGGCCCACAGCGCCGGATGCCTCGTCCAGCAGCCCAGGTCTGCCCTTGCCTCCCGCTCACCTCTTGCACGCCATCAGGCCTGCGATGGATGGGATGCCAAGAGCTGCCCGTCTTGGCCACGTCGGGCGGGGACCGCTCACGGGGCTGACTGTTTGGGGCCATTAATCAGCCCTCTAATGAGGGCAGCCAGCTTCTCCTCTGCTGTTTCTCAAGGGCACAGATGCGCAGCGGGCTTGGCGGCTCTGAGGCTGTATCCTGGGAGGGGGAAGAGCCGGGCGGGGACGCGGGGACGGCACGGAGAAGCACGGCCACTAGGCCGCAGGCCATCCTCACCAGGCTCCCGATAGCACAGACGGGGGACACGGGGGACCCAGCACCGGGCCGGCTAAGTCCTGGGGATGCAGTGATCCCCTGGGAGGGGAGGCTGCCTCCTTCCCAGTCCAGGAGGGGTCCTGGCCCATCCAGGTGGGTGTGGACAGAGGGGGCCGCCTCCTGGGGATGGGCTCCGACCCCCTCCCTGGGGACCGGCGGGGACCACCCTCCAGGGCTGTCCAGGGGCCCCGCCCAAGATCACGCCCTCCTCACCCACAGGTGCCAGTGTCCCAGGCTGCGGGAGCAGGGCCCCGCAGGCAGGGCCGCACAGAAACCCTCACAGCTCCGGAGCCCAGAGACAGGCCCTTGCTTCCCCAAGCCAGCCCCAGAGGCTCAGGCGGGGAAGCTGTGCTGGCGCCTTCTGCTGGCTGGTCGTCTCTGCCCACTCTGCCCTGTGCCCAAGCGCCACCTCCCTATGCCCCACCTGGCGGTTTGCTGAGCCCACGCCCCCGGCCGGGCAGGGTGCAAACATGAGCAGAGCCTGGCAGGAGCTGGGAGGCTGGGGACAAGCCCCCATGTGTGAGGTGCCAGGGCCCATGGGGGCGGGCGGAGAGCGTCCAGAACCTCAGAGGGGCTTCGGTCTGAGGGACGGCGGGGCCTGGGCAGCGAGCTGTCCTGGGCGATGTGGTCAAGGCAGAAGGAAGACGAGGTGCAGGCTGGTGAGCTGCGGGTGCCGTGAGGAGGGGCCGGGGCGCCCGCGGGACTGAGGGCTGGTGAGGGCAGGCTGCCCACGCTGCGTACTCCCCAAGGAAGGGTCCTTGGTGCACTCAGAGGTGTCCCTACCGCGGGGCAGCCAGCTCACCACCCACGGGGCTGGCACGGCTCCCGGGGGGGATCCAGAAGCCCCGGGCCAAGCCGCTGGCATGTGGCGCTTATTTAGTCGTTTCTGCAAGCTGTCTTGGGGAAGGCAATGGCACCTCACCCCAGTACTCTTGCCTGGAGAATCCAATGGACGGAGGAGCCTGGTGGGCTGCAGTCCATGGGGTCGCTAAGAGTCAGACACGACTGAGCGACTTCACTTTCACTTTTCACTTTCATGCATTGGAGAAGGAAATGGCAATTTCCCTCTCTTTGTGTTTACCTCCGTCTCCTCCACAAAACACGCTTACACTGCTTTTCCTTGATTTTTTTTCCTTCTTAGATTATATACGTATCGATTTCCTATTATGGAGAGTGATGGTTTCATTCTCCACCGCTTCCCCTCCACACCTGACAACCTTCTCATAAAGGGGTTTCAGTTGCTTCACCCTCTCCCCTCGGCAAGACTGGGGCTCAGCCTCGGCAGCCCTGTCGATATGCAAACAGCACCCGCGGCTGTCACATCAGCTTTATTTCCTGTAAAACATTTTGTTGCCCTCGTGTTAATATTTCCTTTCTGTGTCTATCACCCCTTTATCAGGACGTTGGCATGAAACCTCTTTTCTGAGGAGTCAGCATGCCAGGAATCCTGGGACCTCCTCTGCCCTCCTGGACACTCTTTCCAGAGCCTTCTAACTGCTCAGTCGGCCACCGAGGCTCCTCGCCTGGGGGACCACCACTCTGCCCCCACCCTCCCGGACACAAGCTGAGGTCAGTGCAGCACCCCTGGTTGTTTCCTGGGAATTGAAAATGATCACAGCTCAGCTGCGTGCTAAGTCGCTTCAGTCGTGTCTCTCTGTAGCCCCATGGACTGTAGCCCGACAGGCTCCTCTGTCCACGGCGTTATCCAGGCAAGGATACTAGAGTGGGTTGCCATGCCCTTCTGCAGGGAATCTTCCCCACCCAGGGATCGAACCTGTGTCTCCTGTGACTCCTGCATTGCAGGCCCAGTCTCTACCGCTGAGCCGCCAGGGAAGCCCGTTAGAGCTGGCACGTCTGCTCGCAGGGGTGAGGGGTACTTTGACCAGCGGCAGAATTCCAGGCTGGAAACTGCTGCCCCTGAGGGTGGAAGCACCGCTTCTCCCTGAGCCCAGGGTTGCTGCTGAGAATGGTGATATCACCCTGACTCGGGTCTTGTTAATGTCGCATGACTTGCCTTCCTGTCTTTCTGAATTAAAAAACAAAAACAAAACTATTTCTTTCTGTCACTGATGTTCTGAAACTTCACAGCATTGCCCTCTGGGAGCTGGTCTTTTTGCAGGCTTCTGAGAGCTTGTCTCTGGACTTTCCGACTCAAAATGCAAGTCCTTCAGACCCAGGAGAAGCCCTTTCGTTTGTCTGACTGCGTCTTCCTCCTGGCACCCCTGCTCTGCTCCTAGAAGATGTGTATAAGAGACAGATTCTGGCTGCTGCATGCGGTGTCCTGGCTCTGCCTGGGGAGGCTCTTTGGTTTGATGTTAATCACCTGGTTTTCTGTGAGATTCTGCGTCCAGCTGAGAGACCACCGCAGACCCCACGTTTGTCCCTTAGGATCCCAGACCGGGGACCATCTGTCTGACCAGCACTGTGCCCATCCCCACTCTCAGAATTCCCGGGAGAAGCCCCACTCCTCTGCCTGGGACGCCCGCCCCCTCCAGGCCCAGCCGGCCGTGTCCATGCAGTTCGCAACTCGTGCTCTGAGCCTAACGTGCAAGGGGGCGGAGGGAGCCCGGGAGGTGAGTGGCAGCGACCTGATTGCTCCTGCTGACCCCCTGTCCCCCGGGGGAGACTTGCCCAGAAGCCTCAGGAGAATCTTGGCCAAGAGCGCCAGCGGCCTGGCGTCTGGACTCAGCTACTGGGGGCAGAGCTGCCTCGGTCAGCGATGCCGGGTCGGGCTGAGATCCCAACCCTCCCTGTGGGTCTCAGGCGAGCCCTCACCTGCCGAGGAAGGTGCCCGGTGCCTGGCACGCGCCTGCTGCTCCCCGCCCACCACCATCATCATCCCCATCATCCTCAGCTGAGCCATGTCAGGTCTCACTCCCGAGAACAGGAAAGCTGGGCGGGCGGGAAGACGTCCATCAAACGGGCTTCAGGAATCTTCCCCATTTGTGGTCTGCAGCACCGTGGCTCAGGAAAACCGGTTCTGGGGGTGGGTACCTGGGGTCCCCCGGGCCAGGGTCCTGGGGTGTCTGGGGGATCCCAGCTGATTCCTGTGGGGGGAGGTGTGGGGGCGGCAGGCCGTTGGGGAGGGGTGGAGGGCCGGATGTGCCCAGGAAGCCGCAGGACCCCTAGCACTCGCGGCTTCTGTCTCAGCAGCCCCCGCCCCCCGCCACGTGACGCCCGCAGGCCACACACCACAGAGAAAAGAGAGCCGGGGCGGGAGCGGGTCAGGGGAAGCAAGAAGCGGGCTCACCACGCAGGTCCAAGGAGACCCATGGACATGTTGGCAGGTGGAGGTGCCTCACAGAGCGGAGGATCCGGGAGTCACAGAACACAGCGTGGCCCCGGCAGGCGGGGTCCGTGTGCTCACAGCAGGGGTGCGGGACTGCGGAGAGCCCCTGAGAGGGACTCTGAGACCCCGTCCCTCCCTGCAGAGCAGCCGGCGGCAGAGCAGCCCTCTGAAGAGGACGGCGCAGGTCCCTTGAGAATAGCTGAGGTGGGGGCCGTGGCGGTGGGCAGAGGGCGATAGAGGGAGACAGGCCCCATCCCCTGTTCTGACCCAGGCCCCTAAGCAGAGGCAGCCGGATGAGACAGAAACACGTCCCGTCTGAGTCGACAGCCTCGCCCTGAGGCCAGGACAGGTAGAAATAAATGCTCGCGGAGAACAAGGAGGAAACTGAAAATACGGAAGCAGACACAGGCACGACTTAAAAGGAAGGAGTCTACGCTGAGGCTACGCCCCGTTCAGAACAGCAAACCAAGGTGTCCCGCAGGGGCCTGGGCGTGAGGCAGGGAGGAAGCCAGCCCGCAGGTCCAGAGCCAGGAAGGCAGAAGTTCTAGGAGCAGAGCAGGGGTGCCAGGAGGAAGACGCAGTCAGACAAACGAAAGGGCTTCTCCTGGGTCTGAAGGACTTGCATTTTGAGTCGGAAAGTCCAGAGACAAGCTCTCAGAAGCCTGCAAAAAGACCAGCTCCCAGAGGGCAATGCTGTGAAGTTTCAGAACATCAGTGACAGAAAGAAATAGTTTTGTTTTTGTTTTTTAATTCAGAAAGACAGGAAGGCAAGTCATGCGACTTAACAAGACCCGAGTCAGGGTGATATCACCATTCTCAGCAGCAACCCTGGGCTCAGGGAGAAGCGGTGCTTCCACCCTCAGGGGCAGCAGTTTCCAGCCTGGAATTCTGCCGCTGGTCAAAGTACCCCTCACCCCTGCGAGCAGACGTGCCAGCTCTAACGGGCTTCCCTGGCGGCTCAGCGGTAGAGACTGGGCCTGCAATGCAGGAGTCACAGGAGACACAGGTTCGATCCCTGGGTGGGGAAGATTCCCTGCAGAAGGGCATGGCAACCCACTCTAGTATCCTTGCCTGGATAACGCCGTGGACAGAGGAGCCTGTCGGGCTACAGTCCATGGGGCTACAGAGAGACACGACTGAAGCGACTTAGCACGCAGCTGAGCTGTGATCATTTTCAATTCCCAGGAAACAACCAGGGGTGCTGCACTGACCTCAGCTTGTGTCCGGGAGGGTGGGGGCAGAGTGGTGGTCCCCCAGGCGAGGAGCCTCGGTGGCCGACTGAGCAGTTAGAAGGCTCTGGAAAGAGTGTCCAGGAGGGCAGAGGAGGTCCCAGGATTCCTGGCATGCTGACTCCTCAGAAAAGAGGTTTCATGCCAACGTCCTGATAAAGGGGTGATAGACACAGAAAGGAAATATTAACACGAGGGCAACAAAATGTTTTACAGGAAATAAAGCTGATGTGACAGCCGCGGGTGCTGTTTGCATATCGACAGGGCTGCCGAGGCTGAGCCCCAGTCTTGCCGAGGGGAGAGGGTGAAGCAACTGAAACCCCTTTATGAGAAGGTTGTCAGGTGTGGAGGGGAAGCGGTGGAGAATGAAACCATCACTCTCCATAATAGGAAATCGATACGTATATAATCTAAGAAGGAAAAAAAATCAAGGAAAAGCAGTGTAAGCGTGCTTTGTGGAGGAGACGGAGGTAAACACAAAGAGAGGGAACGACTTGCTTGAGATTATCTGCGTGGGAAGGGCAGGCAGCTGTGGGAAGGGCAGGCAGCTGTGGGAAGGGCAGGCAGCTGTGGGAAGGGCAGGCAGCTGTGGGAAGGGCAGGCAGCTGTGGGAAGGGCAGGCAGCTGTGGGAAGGGCAGGCAGCTGTGGGAAGGGCAGGAGTTACGGGGCGAGTGGGGGCGGGTATGCTTTCCATGAAAAGCCCAGAGACACTGTTTGCTCCTTGCAGAGTCAGAGCCGGCAGGTGGCACAGCCTGCCTCCATGGGCAGGCGCCCCTGGTCATGGATTGCACATCGCCCGTGAGTGGCCGCCTGGGCCACTGGCCAGGCCCCTGAGGTCCTTTCCAAGGACAAGACTATCCCAGGCTGAGTGAGGACAAGTGCTCTGAGAGATGAGGCTCCCGCCTGCCTCGTTTTCAGCAGGCCCTGGGTGTCCACTCACCACCCAGGGAGCCAGCTTCTGGGAGTCCCAGGGTGGGGGTACACCTGGCCCCTGACCAACCTGCCCATCGTGGAGGCAGGGGCCAGCCGGGCTTGCTGGCTCAGGTAGCTGACTGGTCCAGTTTCCCAGGACCTCCCCCACATCCTGGGGACCTTTCAGGGCCCAGAGGGCTCCTCCCTCCCTGGTGGAGACCTGTCCTCTCATGCAGAGCGTGAGTCTGTTCTAACTCAGCCAAGAAGAACTCGGGCAGGCGTGTCCGTCTCTGCCATCGCAGCGACGCCGTCCCAGACGCTGCCACCAGGAGCTCGGGGCATGACGTGCCCGCAGCTCCAGCCCAGCCCTGGGCGGCCCCCGGGTACCTCTACTGACCTCGATCGGCTCCTTCACACACCTGGGGTCACTGGTCCAAGAGACCAGAAGCCTCAGATGGAGCCGGAGGGAAGCCCCTGGGTGGACGCAGAGCCCCAGGAAGCCACAGAGGGGAAAGGGGTGCACCGAGCGGAGTTTGGCGTCGTATAGGGTGTGGCGCCGTATAGGATGGGGCACCTGTAGGATGGGGCACCTGTACGATGCGAGTGAGGACTTGGGGCTGCCACAGAAGGGAGAGGACGGTGAGCTGGACCCGACTGCCTGGCAACGAGTGAGAACGGCCAGAAGTTTGATGGTAGACGGTACACAGACTGCCTGTTTGGCTGGGTCCCGTCTGCAGGGGCAGACGGACGCTGAGTGGGCACGTAGCCTGGGGCCAGGGCCAGACGCTGCCCTGCTCTCTGGGCGGGAAGTCTACGGGACCCGCTCCCCCCGATGGAGGCCAGGAGATCCCGCTGGGCAGGCCCCCGGGAGAGAGGTCCGCCTGTCACCATTCGTCACGCGGCCTTTGAAGCCAGCACCCAGCCGCTTCCTCTTGGTGTTGTAATGAGCTCCTGATTATTGATTCCATTGCTGTTTACATATTTTGTGAAGGATGGAGACTTGTCTGTGTTGCTAAGTAAGAGCAGTATTATTCTCTCACAGAAGGGAGTCTTAAATAAAAATATTACCATAAAGAAAATGTAAGTTACTGCTCTAATGTATTCAGACGGCCCTTGCCCGGCGTGCAAATCCATGTAGCTCTTAATCATTCCCTTGCCTGGCTGGCACCCATACACATGTGCTATTGATTTTTTTCCCCAGCAAGTGTAAGAAATATACATTTTATTTACTCTTGAAGAAATCCCAGCGCCCACAGGCTGCTGCTTTGCAATAGGCACGGTCTGCAGCCGTCAGAAAGCTCAACAGAGTCCGGGGAAACAAATCCCCATCGTTCTGTTAATGGAACTTTTCGGCTGTCGCAGGTGGAGGGGCGAGCTGGAGGGCATCCAGCGGCCGATCCCGTCTCCACGGAGGGCAGCAGCTGCAGTATGACCCCCAGAAGGGTGTGAGGACGCCGAGGAATCACGGGGCTGGTCTCTCGAGGACAGATGGCCGCTGGGGGTCGGGGAGCACTCGGGAGCCCTGCCTTCATGGCTGCGAACACTCTCACACTGTTCCTGGCATTGCAAGGGCCTCTTCCCTGAACCCGTCGGCTTGCCTGACCCAGGGAGGCCCAAGCGGCATCTCCAGGGCTCACCTGGGCCCCAGGAGGCCGGAGCCGTGGGAGACGATGCGCTTCTCCCCCTAGAGGTCGGCACGGTTTTGTGGGCTCCAGGCCGAACTGAACTGACGCTTTTGAACTGTGAGAAGACCCTTGAGAGTCCCTTGGACTGCAAGGAGATCAGTCCTGCATACTGATTGGAAGAGCTGATGATGAACCTGAAGCTCCAATACTTTGGCCACTGGAAGCGAAGAACTGACTCAGCGGAAAGGACCCTGATGCTGGGAAAGGTTGAAGGCAGGAAGAGAAGGGGACGACAGAGGATGTGATGGTTGGATGCCATCGCCGACTCAATGGAAGTGAGTTTGAGCAAGCTCTGGGAGTTGGTGATGAACAGGGAGGCGTGGTGTGCTGAGGTTCATGGGGTCACAAAGAGTCGGACACGACTGAGCGATTGAACTGAACTGAATATATCAGGATTAGTCAGAAGGTTTTTCAGGAAGGAAAAGCTATCCCCAAGCAGGATACATTGTTGTTATATAATCCTTAGTACAGAGTTTAAACTAAGTTTGTTGTGTAATCATCGCTTCTGGGTTTATGTGCATAAGACAGGAATGTAGAGAAAAAAGAGAGACGTTTGTCCTTTGCTCCTCCTTGCGAGCCCCAGAGCCCTCTCTCCTCGGAGAGCCCGGACTTCCTGTCAGACCGCCTGGGAGCTGCCTCTCAGGCCCACCCCCTCTCTCCCCAGCGCCTGGAAGCCAGCCCCCCGCCCTGTCTGCCCTGGACCCCAGGTGCCCCGCCGCCTGGCTGGTGTCCCCAACATCCAGGAACACCCTTCCGCCCTGTGACGGGCAGGTGAGAGGCTGACCAGGGGCAGAGCCGGGGGTCGCCCTGTCCCCGACTCCTCTGTCCACTGGGCACGTCACCTGCCGCGGGCCCCGCGCTCCTCGCTGCCTCGCTCCTCGAGCTGCACCCCCAGACTGCCCCCGCCCCTCGCGGTCCCCACGCGTCTCCTCTGCTGCCTACACGCACGCAGCCTCTGAGGCTGTTCCCGAGGCCTGGCTGCAGGCTGCACCCCCTCCCCTCCTGGCAGAGTCGCCCCGCTGGAAGATGACGGCCGGGACCTCGGGGCTCACGTGATGCGGTCTGACGGGCATGTCTTCTTAAGGTTAACAGGCTGCAGGTTACTTCCAAAGAAGGCTGCTGCAGTTCTAATTTTCACCATCAATATTAGGAGTGCTGACACCCGACAGTCTCACTGACGATTGTTTTAAGTTGCTATTCAATAGGTGCCCTCAGGAATATAATTTTGAATAAAGTAGAGTCTGAGCAGCTAACGTTTCCTCCTCCTTAAGTTGCCTATTTATTTATTACACCCTTTCTTACTTTTGTATTTGTCTATTGCATGTCCAATTCCTGTGTATGACTGTCTTGTCCAGTATGGATATTAACTCTCTACGGTCAGTGAAAGAAAGTGAAAGTGAAACTCGCTCAGTCATGTCCGACTCTTTGCAACCCTACGGACTATACAGTCCGTAGAACTCTCCAGGCCAGGATACTGGAGTGGGTAGCCTTTTCCTTCTCCAGGGGATCTTCACGACCCAGGGATCGAACCCAAGTCTCCCACATTGCAGGTGGGTTCTTTACCAGCTGAGCCATCAGGGAAGCCCCTTTATGGTCAAGTATGTTACAAATTGACTTCCTGTCCCTTGAAGTTGTCCATAGAGGTGTTTGACACCCAGCCTTTTAAAGTCTTTGTATAGTCAGATGTATCTATATTCTAAAATGTGGCTCCCCGAATTTCCAATATAAGAAAATTATTTTGTCCAAGGCTAAAAACGTAGCGGTGCCTTCTAAGGCCCACTGGACTTCACATTCCAAGATGTCTGGCTCTAGAGGAGTGATCACACCATCGTGATTATCCAGGTCATGAAA